>CAUYRT010054682.1:0-157907 GCA_963574885.1 Lepilemur ruficaudatus
GAAAAATTAAGGAATTTGTACAATCTGCTAGACATTGATCAATTGAGTCATCATTCATTAAATCCCCTGAGTGCCTCTATGTATAATCTGTTAGACTGTGATTGATAGATCAGTCCATTCATTAAATTGTACTGGGTACCCACACCTTGCCACATTGTCATATGGATGCTAAGGATATAGTAGTGAATAAAACCAGAACCAAAAGATTCCTGTCCTCATTGAGCCTGCAAATTTTTGGTGCACAGAGATAGATAAAATACAGACAAGTGCATGGATTTGTAATGTATCAGCTGATGAAAACAGCTAAGAGAAAAAATAAAGCAGAGTAAAGAGACAGAGAAAAGGGAAGGGGGAAGCTGAGGAGATGCTGGGGTCAGAGCAGGGAACAAAACATCCAAGGTTCCTGCAACGTGTGATTTGCAGGGGAGATGGGAAAGAAGCAGCATTTGTCCCGTGCATGTCACTGCTGAGTGCTGAGTGCTAGAAAGACTCTGGGCACATTACATGTTATGTCAATATCACGGTATGTGGCCAAGGGGGAGGGAGGGGTGTCATTATTAGGCTCTTGGGACAGAGGAAGGGATCAGGTCGATGAGGCTCTGGGAGGCTGCTGGCGGGAGTGGCAGGCTGGGATTTGCACCCCAGGCCACCTGACTCAAAGCCCCTGCTCTCCCGCCCCTTTGAGTTTGCTTCTGGTGTGGGGATGGTTAAACTCCCCAGCTTTGGAGTCAAACAGATCTGGCTATGAACCCTGCCACCCACCTCTCATTGCCTGTCTGATTCGCAGCAAGTTATTTCACTTCTTTTAGCTTTATTTTCTCCATTCCCAGTAGGCTTTTTTGGAACAATAAATAAGAAATTTCTTTCAATAAAATATACATAAAGCCCTTAACATGATGCCTGGCACATGGCTAAAATAATATTGGCTTTCTGATTTTCTTTTATGCACCAGGATGCTGGTCAGCTAGTTGTGATCACCCGGCTCCCCTGGTGCCAGAGGCTGCATTTGGCCCTTGTCACTGAGCCATCAATCCTCAACAGGGCTTTACAGCTTTCCTGGGGGAACCTGGAGCTTCTGGCTACATCTGCCCGGACACATACCTTGCCAGCGTGGTGTCCTCAAAGCTCTATGATGGCACAGCCTTTCACTGAGGGCAGGCTACCCCTTGAGCCCCAGCTCTGAGCTTTGTGCCCTGTTCCCAATCACTGCCTTTTATCGACGGGGAAGCGTATGGTGGCAAAGACTAGTGAACTGTCCAGATATTCATTGCTCCCCCAAGGAGGGAAAAGGTGGGGGACTGAAAGCAGAACCTTCCAAGGGTTGGGGGGACATGCCTCTAGCAACTGGGAGCCCCCCTTCACTGCTGCTCTAGGACGGACCTAGTGCAGGTTTCTCATCGGCAAGCAGGGAGAAGGGTGTTCCTGAGTGTACTCCTGAGTTGATCTGTGTGGGACTGGTGCTTATTAGCTGAATTTTCTGACTTAATGACTCCAAAACAGAGACTCCAGTAAGTCATGACAAATCCAAAATGCATGCCAAAATGGAACACTGTTAGAAAGTCCATTTTCAGTCCAAGAAGCTCCTCATTCTACTTAATAGAAGGAATGGGAGGGTATGAAGAGACTGAGAATTGTCCCCCAATATATGTCCCGCCCTTTTCTATATTAATAAAAATTTTGAGTGAATATATGGCTGCTTAGGTAGGACTTTACATCCCAGCCTCCGCTGTAAGTAGGTGTGGCCTATACGACTAAATTCTGACCAATGGGTCTACGTGAAAAGCATGTGAACAATTTCTGGATCATGCTGTTAGGGGACAGCATGAGCCCTTGTTCTTCCAGCCTGCTTCCTGGAAACGGAGGTAGTGGCAGCCATTTGGACCATATGGTGAGGGCAACACCCAAAGGATGGCAGAGCCACAGATGGAAGAGTCCTGGGCCAGCGGCAGTATGAGCCCTGGCATCAAATCTGGGCTGCTTGTTACGTGAGAGAGAAATGCAATTCTACTTCGATTAAGCTGCTTTTATTTTGAGATTTTGTTTCAGCAGTTGAACCTCTATGCTACTTACTATAGGATTTGAGGGGCTCTTGATCATGTCTAAAGAGCCAGTGCTCAAGAGAGGCTGCTGAGTCAGAGAACAGTCAGAAAACAGAAGACTGAGTCCTAGAATGGATAATAATGATGCTGCCAGTTAGCATCATCCCCTTACCTTTTCATCAACACGTCCCTCCATGTCTGGCATCTCGTGGATGCATTATAGACAAGTCTCAGGTCATGGGGTGAGTGACAGAGCCAAAGCCAGAACTCAGGTGTGTGATTTCTCATCCAATCCTCTTCCCCCTGCAGCAGGGCTTCCTGTCCGTGTATAAATATGTGAAACATGTGTGTGGGGGAGGGGGTTATAGGGAGGGGTGGGGAGGAGAGCTGTAATTCTGCTCCAATCTTCAAGTGAGGGCTTCAGAGTGGCTCACTGGGGCCCTGTACAGGAGCGGCTGGAGGACTCACACTTGCTGAAGCCAGCTTGCTCCCCTTGCCCCTGGGGCTTCTTAGAACAAGGATGCCCCTAGGCCCCAGAGACACCTTCAGGAACGTGAAGTTTCTCAATAGGGAGCATGTGGTACAGTTCTGCGTGGAACAGCAGCTGGGATCTCTAGGAAAGAGCAGGACACAGTGGTCCAAGAGGCTGATTCTGGCTTCTTGATCTACAAAACAGCAATACCACTCCCTACTGCCCTGGGTTCCTGTGAGAATTAAAGGAATACTGCCTGTCAGGGTGCTCTGTAAAGTGTTAAATGCTGTCCAAATGCACATGAAGACAGTTAATAAGAACAGAAAAATCAAGGGCTTTCCTGCTTTGTGCTGGACTTAAAACAAACAAAGAAAAAGACAACTCGAATAATTGATGTGTAACTACAAAGGGTGTGGTCCCCTTCAAGAATCCTGGCTGCTTTACATGTCTGGACAGCATCCAAGGAGAGTAGGGTGAAAGGTGGGAGCTTGATGCCTTCGGCTTGCTATGTGGCCTTGAATTAATCATTTAGAATCAGTTGATTCTTGCTTTTTCTCATCTGCAAGATTCAACTGAGATAGTGGATCCACTCTGAGGTGATCATTTAAAAAAATCTGTTAGAATGCTTAATTCTGGTTATTTATTTTCTAAATTGTTGGCATAAGATTTTTCTTATTCCCGTTTAAGATTTTTGTATCTCTTTTCGTGAGTGAAATTGGCCAGCAATTTTCTTTTTTTCCTACTGTTCTTCTGTGGCTTTGGTGACAATATTATTCTTCATAGAATGAGTTCCGGAGTGTGGCAAAATGCTGGTCCATCCTCCAGCTCTGATATCTACAGTTTCCTGGACATGATTGAGTAGCCAGAAACTACAGTTTTCAGCCTCCATTGAGCTAAATGTGGCCCATTCGTGTGATTAAATTAACACCGATGAAATGAGAGTTTAAAATAAAATTGCTTGTTCTCGACTCTTTCTTTCTCCTTCTGTTAGCTGTCAGACAAATGTGTCCATAACCAACCTTCAACCATGCAGATGAGAACAATGTCCTAAAGAATGATCAAGCAATGAAATGGAAGAGAGAGATTTTCCTCAATAACTTTGTGAAGCAAATCTGCCTAGCCAGCCTCTTGTGGTAGCAGTGATGGTGGTGGTGGTGGTTGTTTTGGTTATCTTTCTGTCAATTGACTTATACCTTAATTGCCCAATAGTTAAAAATGTGGTTGAAACTGGTTGAAAACTACTTTATGGGCTAATATGTGATTTATTTTTGTAAATGTTCTATGCATACTTGAAAAGATATGCATCAGCCAGGTAACAGGTACAGAGTGTTAACTAGTGTTAACTACATTAGTTGATTAGGTTGCTCAAATTTCTATATCCTTTCTAAATTTTTTTCTGCTTGATCTAACAATGCTTAGAGAGATGTATTGAAATCTCCCACTATAAAGTTAAGTTTTCATTTTCTCTCTCTGTTTCTAATAAGTTTAATGCTATTTTATTAGTTCAATACAAGTTAATAACCTTTATAATTTCCTAAATATCAAAGCTTTATTGTGATATAATGGCTCCAATGTTTTTTGTCTTAAAGTGCATTTTTTATATCAATATAACTGTATTTGGTTAAGCTTGATTTAGTATATTTTTTCCATCCTTTTACTTTCAATCTTTTTGTGTTCTTATGTTTTGGATATATGCTTTTTTATACCGCATATAGTTATGTTTTTAGTCCAGTCCAGTCTGGTAAGCTCTGTATTTTAGTTGTTGACTTGGGTCTTTTTATATTTGTTGGAAATATTGATATATTTCTTGCTTACAGCTTACTCTGAACGTACTCTTTGCCTCACCTTTTCTGTACTATTTTCTCTTGCTTTGTTTAAACTTGTGTTTTACAATCATTATTGGTTTAACTTAAAAAAATTTATTTCATTTCTGTGCTTTTGAAAGTTATATAAGTTACACATTTAGTTTTTATTCTTTTAGCTATTGTACTTGCTTTTTACCTTGTACACTTAGCATCATTAAATGGTATCTAACATTTCTCCTCAATAGTAAAAGAATCAACACAAGAATGTTGAAATGCTTTTATTACAGTCACTCTTTCCCTGACTTACATGGTGTTGTCATTGAGTATTTTAGGTCTATCCTTTTTAGCCTCACGTGAAGTCACGTGTCACTTAATGATGGGGTTATGTTCTGAAAATGCATCCTTCGGTGATTTTGGCATCATGCAAATATCAGAGTGCATTTTCATAAACCCAGATGGAATAGCCTACTGCACACCTAGGCTCTATGGTACAGCCTGTTGCTCCTAGGCTACAAACCAGTATTGTACTGAATACTGTAGGCAATTGTAACCTAATGGTAGGTACTTGTGTATCTAAACATAGAAAAGGTACAGTAAAAATATGGTATTGTAATCTTATGGGACCACTGCCATACATGTGGTTTGTCATTTACCAAACATTATTATGCAGTATGTGAGTATATTATATATTCTTATATTGCTGTTATTGTTGTATATTTTCTATAGAGACAATATCTAATTTATATTTACCTACATATTTACCAATTTCTTTGTTATTGTATCACTACAATATTATAGGTGCAGATTTATCTATTTAGACTTGCTTGATATATTTATGTTTCTGCATCTATAGATTCATAACTTTTTATTTGGAAAAATGGTGGAAATATTTTCCGGCATTACTTCTTTAAATATTGGTTCTTTTTCATTTCCCACAGCCCCTTCTCATTTTATCCTCATGTCACTTACTCTCTAATATTTTCCATCTCCTTCTCTGAACTATGTTATCATTAATTTCTTTGGCTCTATCTTCTAGATCACTAATTCTCTATTCGATTGTATCTAATATGCTGCTTAACCCACGTACTGAATTTTAAATTTCAACAATTTTGTTTTTTATTTCTAAAAGTTCTTTGGTACTCATTTTCATATCTGCCTGGCAATTTTTGATGGTTTCTTGGTCCCTGTACCTCTTTAGCTCCATATTTTAGTTATCTCTTTATTTAATATAGGATTATTTTTACAATCTGTTTATAATTTCAATATTCCAAGCTTTTGGAGGTCCAAATCTGTTTGTCACTCTGTTGCCTCTTATCCATTTCACATGTGTTTGGTAATTTCTATTGTGAACTCATTTTGAATTGACTTTATTTGGGAATCCTGGCAGACCTGAATTGGGAGGTTCTTTTTTTTTTTCAAGAGAGGATTGATATATACTTCTGCTGAGAGCTCTAGAAATCTGAATCCACTTTAGTCCTTTCAAAGGCCCCCTGATTAGAGCTGGAGTCTTGGACTGAGATTTCTGACCTTGCATTCTACACAGGGCTTAATCTCCTTATGACAGCATTGACATTTGCCCTTAAGGAAATGCTGCCTTTTACATCTGAGTTTCAGTTTGCTGATCTTTTTATGGCAATATTTGGCCATGGAAATTTCTCTTACTTTCTAGGGAGCCCAGAGATGTATTAAGAATTCTGTTTGTTGTGATGAGTGCAGGATCCAGGGGGAGAGCTTTTCAGAGTTTACTGGGGCCCTATTGCCAGGCAGAGAAGCAGTACACAGGGGCTGTAACCAAGCCCCTTTGATGGGAATAGGGCAGGAAAGATCTGCCAGGATATTGGCAGCCATGCAGGCTGGGGAAGGGCAGCATCCTGGATGCTGAGGTGGTTCAGATGTGGGTCTTACCTGAGCATACAGAGGCACTTCCTGGGGCAGGTCAACATTTAGAGAAGGGTCAGGTGGCAGGCCTGAAGCAAGAGGGAGGGGCTGAAGGCAGGACATGCAGCAGGGGGTTGGTATCCTTGGAACTGGGCCAAGACAGGAGAGGCTTCAGGGCAATGGGGCTGTTCTTTTCAGGGACCAGCTTGCTGCACAGTGCTGGGGCGAAACACTTGTTTTAAAGAGGAAGGGCCCAGCCAAAGAAATGTGCCTCTATGGATACAGAAGAAACCAACACAGTGTCTTTCCACTGGGCATTTAATTAACCTATGGGCATCCCCAGTCAGCACAATAGGATTTCTGAAGAGAAAGAGCTCAGTGTAGCCTGGAAAAGTCACACCAGACTTTCATCTCTACACAATATATTCCCTCTGTCTATGACCTTTTCTCCATTTCTACCCTGATGGTGCCTAGAGATCCTTCAAGGTCTGCCCAATGGCAACTCCTCAGTGAAGACCTCTCTGACTGTCCCAGGAAGTTGGTGGCTCTCCCTTCTGTGACCCACAGCACTTGCCACATCCCTCTCTTATGCTGCTTATCACAATGGCCACAAAGTATCTCCTGCTCCTCCAGTCTCAGCCCTGGGCTTCTGGGTGAAATGAGTCTTATTGACTTCTGTGTCCCAGACAGGCAGCATGGCCTGGGGCCAAGAGTGTGACTTTGGAACCAGAGCCCAAACCCTCTATTCAACTGTTGGTGCCCTTGGCACAGATGTTGAAGATCTCTGTGAGTATCTTGGTTTCTTCATCTGAAAGTTGGACATAGACTAGTAGTTCCTTGAAGCACTGCAGTGAAAGTTAAAAGAATTAACAGGTGCCAGGCACTTAGGGCCTACTGGGCAGGTAGGAGGTGCTCAGTGCCAGCCATCTGTCATTGTCTCAGCCTGAGCACACAGTGCTGGGCAGGGGCTCATGACTGAACAACCGAGTAGGTCCTTTTGGGCAGAGTTGGGTTTAGCTGGGAGTGGGAAGCACATCCCTGGCCGGGATTTCCAAGTTGTATGAAACTGAAACCCACCCAGTCCAGCTCTGGGGCAGGGGGCTTCTCAGGAAGGACCACTGGGCTTGCAGTCACTCTCTCATCTTCCAATTTCACACTTCTGCCTCCATCTTCTCTCTGCAGCATGCTCGTTTCTGTTTCCCATATCTGGGGCTTGTGTGTGGCTCTGGTGTGAGCTCCAGCACCACCAGATGCTGGTGAACCCTGAAGCCTGATCCTGAAGCCACTGGTGTCAGTGTCCCAAGTCCAGACCCTCAAGGGAAACCTGTTGATTGACCCAGCTTGCCTCAGGAGCTGCAGCTTCTGGACCAGTGAGCTGATGTCAGGGAAAGGAGGGTGGTGTTAACCTGGCACTCAAATGGTGCAGGCAGGTGGTGGGGGAAGCCCCTCAGAGCAGGGTGTAGTCAGGAAGGCCATTGTCGGCATCCCTCATTGACAGAAGGACACCATGAGAGGCTCAGAGCCAGGGCCTCTCCCTGGAAGAGGACTGTGGAGCACAAAGCCCCATCTTGGCTCCATCCCTGGGCTTCCTAGGACAGCTTGTAGGAGCCAGGAGCTGAGAGGCAGGCCCTGGTGGACCCAGGCCAGGGAGGAAAGCCTCCAGGCCCAGTGTGAACAGGGACAGGCTCCACCATGGCCCCTCTGGAGCCCACTTGCCCCCACCTTCCAGCTTAGAGGCTGAGAAAGTCCTAGTTCCCTTGGAGGGACAATTGCCCAGTGTGTGGGAGCAGCTGTGGAGGCAGTTCCATGACTCCTGATGCTAGCCGTGGCCAGAGGCTGTGCTAATCCAGATGTGTCATTGGCACCCCACTGAGCCTCTGGCCTCAGAGCTGCTGAAGATGCTGACACGGCCAGCCCTGGCCCTGGGCCCCCATCTGTGAGCACTTGCACCTCTTCAGATACAACTCTTGCTTGTTGGAGGAGGCCTCTCATTGCCTGAGTTTAGAGACTAACCTGATGATGGTGATCATTTCCATCACCCAGATCAGCAGCCTGAGAGCCAGATGGGGAAGGGGTTGCCTGAGGTCACAGAGCTTGTACATGGCAGAGCTGCCATTTGGAAAGTCTCATGATCACAGGTTCCCGTGGTGCCTCTGATGGGTGAGACCCAGAGGCCGCCTGCCCTTGGTAATCATCTTTTTCATTTCAGTTCAGCTCCATCATTAAACAGAACATGTTTACTGAGCATATACTATGTGTTAAGACAGGCATTGTGCAAGGCACAAGGGAAGTCAAATGTGAACCTTGCCCTTACATTGCTCACAATCCATTATTTGCCAAGATTCCAAAGGAAGTGCTTAAAACCTTCAAGACCCTTTGAGTAGACCTGAGCATTCATTCACATGGAACAAATCTGTTCCCTCCTTGGTGGCTCTTTAATTGCTCCATGTTGCCCATGGGCTCAGGTCCAGACTCCCTTTTGAGGCCTTCAGGCCCCACCTCTGCCCCCAGCCTCTTCCTTGGTCACCCTCCCCCATGCCCTGGACATGCCACATGGCTGTTAGTTCCCAGAAGACGGCTTCTCTCTCTCTCTCTCTCTCGCTCTCTAGCTCTCGCTCTCTCGCTCTCTCTTTCTGTCTCTCTCTTTGGCCTGAGCACCTGCTGTTTTCTGGAATGCCTTTCCTCCGCTTTGCTCCCTTATAAATTCCTGATCTCCTCTTGAAGAGCTCAGATGTGCCCTCCCGGTGAGGATACCACTGCTATCACATTTTAAAGACAGAAAACCACTCTCCTCTCTGATGCATCTCCACACCTTGCACAGAGACTGCTGTGGGTGGAGAAGTGGACCCCCAAAATATGCATTCACTTGGAACCTGTAAATGTGACCTTCTTTGAAAATAGGATCTTTACGGATGATATTAAGGGTGGACCCTAAATCCAATGAAAACTATCCTTAGAAGAGAAAAGATGGCAAGAGATTTCACATAGACCCAGAGGGGACAGCCAGGTGAAGACGGAGCTAGAGATTGGAAGGACGTGTCTACAAGCCAAGTAATTCCAAGGGTTGTTGGTAGCCACCAGGCGCTAGAAGAGAGGCGTGGAACAGAGTCTTCCTCAGAGTTTCCAGAAGGAACTAACCCTGCTAACACCTTGATTTCAGACTTCTGGCCTCCAGAACTATGAGGGAATACATTTCTCTTGTGTTAAGCCACCGAGTTTGTGGTCATTTATTATGGCAGCCCTAGGAGACGAATAAGGTGTTGTCTGAACAACACTGTAATCATTCATTCTCAGACCTGTCCCATCTGCTGGGTTGTGAGCACATCTCTGCACCCAGCCCAGCAGTCCATGACATATAGTTGGTACTTAATAAAAGTTCATTGCACTGAACTGCCAAAGGAAATTTTTCTGTAAGAAGTAATTCAAAAGGGATCTGCTTCATGAAGTCAAACTTTGCCAAGTAATAAATGAAATGGCCGGTTAGCATTGGCCTACAGGGACGAGCTAGATTTGGTAGGTCAATTAATAAATCATCAAATGCCTTTGGCCCCAAGTTGAGTCCACATCCAGCTAGCTGAGTGATGCTTTCTCACTCCTCGTTAAAGGATTTTAAGAACTAAGTCCATTTTGGAAAAGGAGAAACCAGGTCCCACAGAAGCCATTTTTTCTGGGCCACGTGCATGTCAGCTGTGGGACAGGTTTGTTTTAAGCATTTACACAGAGAACTGGTTCCTCAGGAGGCAGAGCCAAGGTCAGTGGAGGCTTCTTACAATTTTTGGGAGCTTGGGAGATGTCAGTCATTCTGCCCTCAACATCCCTGCACATTTCTTCTGTTAAATGATCCTTGGAATTTTCTTTGGGAAATCACATCTTCTGAAATCTCAGCTCTGTGGCTTGGGTGGGCATAAAACTGCCCCCAGCCTAAACTGCTCAGTGCAAGGCATTTCTGAGGCCACAGTGATTGGTTTAGGGTTTGCCACATAATTCATAAAGAACCAATGAGATTAAAGACACTTTTGCCGAGAATTCTGGGACAAAGGTAAGTGCTTTACCTCTTTGGATGTAATCTTAGATGCCTGCAGGTCAGAGCTGTTGCCCAGGTTGTTACCATGAGAAGTCTACAAAGACTATACGTGAAAAATGAGTCCTGATGAGATGGTTTGAGCTGGTCAAGTTGCAGCTGAAACTCTCCCCAGACTTTTTAGCTTTGTGGACCAGCTATTTCCCTTTTCTCACTCTAGTTTGGGTTGGAGTTTCTTCCATATGTAGCTAACAGTTAGAGTACTATTGTAAGGGTGAGGTGGCAGGTCCAGCTCTCCAAAAACCCAAGCAGATGAAATAGCTTGCTGTGGTGAAACAGTACAGGCTTTGCACTTGGGGAGACTTGGATTTAAATCCCAGCTCTATCAGTCAGCTGTGTGCCCTTGAGAAAAATATTTTCCTGAACCTCAGTTTTCTTATTTATGAAGTGGAGACTAGAGATAGTATATGCAAGTCACTTAGCAGGGTGACTGCCCAAATATACCTTTTGTACATGCTACCTTAAAAGGGAAATTAATCCATTCTTTGCCCACTCTGACAATGCCAATTATCCTCTAGACTTCTGAGTTGAAAACCTCTGAGAGGCATTTCTACATTTTTTGATTTGAGTCATACCAGATCATTTTATTAGGGTTTTTTTTTTTTACTTTTTATTATAAAGATAAAAAATGATCATTGAAGAAAATGAGAAAATTTAGAAATGGGAAGAAATAAAAATCATCCATAGTCCTGTGACTAAGAGTTGGTCACCATTACCATATTTACTACGTAGGTTGTTCATAACACACTTTTTGGACTTGACAGAGGTTACGTCTCCCACTTTCCCCGGTGTGTGGTCTTCAAAGGCTATCGAGGTGGTCAAGGAGAAACCCACATAAGGACTGTGGAGCCGATGGAGGGTGGAAGAGAGGATGGAGAAGTTGACCATGTTCCATTTTGAGGGCTTCTAGAGATGATGCCAACTGAGATTAGTGGGAAGGACAAGGACACTGTATTGGGTCCCAATAGACCCAGTACCAGAGATCCAAACAAGCAGTAGCTTAAAAAATTAAAAAGGAGTAGCATGAAGAGAAATTGTTATTTTGATCTAATGTGCAAACCTGGAGGCAAGCAATGCATGGCTAATAAGGCATTTCTGCTCCTCTTAAGCAACTTCTAGCTCATGCTTCTCCACCTCTAGAATTTGGTTTTCATTCTCATGATTCAAAAAGGCAGCTAATGCTCTAGACAGCATATCTGCATCCCAGGAAGCAAGATGGAGGAAGTGATAAATAAAGAGGGTACATCCCAGCTACCTGTTAAGAAAGGTTCAAGGAAGCCATTACCCTTTTGCGTGCATCCCATTGGCTAGAACTTAGCCCCAGGGACTTACCTACCTGTAAGGGAGCATGTGAGGTGTAGCCTTTGTTCAGAATACTAAAAACCCAGAGGCTATATTACCAGGAAGGAAAGGGACCACACCGCAGGGGAAAGGGCGGCTGGACTGTTGGCCGTGGCTCCTCCTTTGGTCCGATGCTCCCCTGGGTTAGGCTGGGGGGCACCGTGTAAGGCTGTGCCAGAAGCCTCTCTTGGCCATCCAGCCCAGCACCGAGAATGTTCGCTGGGATTAATGGCTCTGCTAGTGATAGCAAAGAGCTCAGGCCCTGGCCGGTGTCAACCACACCTGAGAGGCCCACTGTTCCATCTTTTCCTCTCCCTAGTGCCGTCTATCTAAGATGCTGTCACAGCCGCGGACAGAGGTAGTGTATGTGTGAAGCCATGTGAACATGCCTGTTTTAATAGCCACCCTGTGAGGCTGCCACTGCCTGGCTCTCCATTTCTTTCTCCTTGGGTGGCCCTGAGGACAATGTCTGGGCAAGCAGCAATGATGAGTGGAGTTGCTCCGACTAAGACTTCCCCTGAATAGGCTACAAGTGAGTCTCTGGCTACAGCAAACACTGATACACCAGCTCAAGACTGTAAGTGGTGACAAGGGATGACCAGGACTGAATTACACATGTAAACAGCCCTGGGTGTGGGATTCTTCCTCGTCCAGGATGAGAACGTGAAGGAGAACCTCATGGTGGGGAGACAAGAGCCTGGGTTATGATAATGGGATTATTAAGAGAAATGTCATGGTATAGAAAACATACTGGATATATGTGAAAAGATTTTTTCCAACAGAGTTCATATAAAAAGAATAATGTATTTTTAAAATGTAATATATGTAAATATTTTCTCTTATTATAACCTGAAAATAATTTGTGAGCTTTCTTTAGGGGTCTATATCTTATTTATCTTTCAATTCTCAGAGAGATGCCTAGTTCAGTGCTTGGCACATGGAAACTAACGAACACGTATTTACAGAACTGACCTGACATTGTCATCTAACCATCATTGTCATTGACTGTATAATTTCTTATAGAGTTGTTGCATTATAATTTATTTAACCTTTGTTCAATTTTTAGATCTTAGGTTTTGCCTTATTTGTATGTTTGTAATATTTTGCTAATATATAAAACACTGTGATGGACATCTTTTACAAAAACTTCCTATCTTTAAGATTATTTTATTTGTGTACGTTAAGAAAAGGAGGATTCCTGGGCTAAAGGGTGGATTGAACACCTTTT
Organism: Lepilemur ruficaudatus; assembly: GCA_963574885.1. Taxonomy (NCBI): domain Eukaryota; kingdom Metazoa; phylum Chordata; class Mammalia; order Primates; family Lepilemuridae; genus Lepilemur; species Lepilemur ruficaudatus. Next base: position 12,845 of record CAUYRT010054682.1, read on the forward strand.
CTTCAAAGCTACCTGGATCTCAGGAGGAAGGAGCAATGGAAGGAAGGAGAGGAAGAGATTTCTTGATGGAACCTAATGTTTTACATGAAAAGAGAGTAGAGACAGAGAGAGAGAGAAAGAGAGAGGGACATTCAGAGTAACTTAATGACAGTCTCATGTTCTGTGTCACTTAAAAATATTCTCATCTTTACTTTATGGGATATGAGATTACATTAAAACTAGAGTATTGGCAATGGGTATTTTTATGACACCCATAACCACGTTCTTGGGCTACTACCATGGAGCTGAGAAAGGACTGGGCTGAGCTCTAGCTCTCAAGTGTGATTCTCTCTCTGCCTGTCAAAGGGCAGAGGGGTGCACGTGCAAATAGAATTGAATTAGTCTCTATTCCTAGAAGACAGACTCACTGAAGAAACTCTTGTGCTGGGTGTGGGGTTATTTTGTCATTGGCCTTGGCCTTGGACCTGTGGATTAGTTCACTGGACAGAGGAACCCTGAATGTCACCTTTGAGTAATTTGCAGTTGGCTGAATACCCGGAGAATGGTGCTTTCTTTCTGTTGCTTTGTAATCTCTCTCCTAGCTCTGTGATGCATTTCAGTCATCAGGTATCATCTGATTGGCTTTATGGTCACAATTCATTGTTTTTTATGTCTAGAGACAAGCAAAGCAGTGCAGGGTTCACCATGAAACACGAAGGTCTTGTGAAGCTGCCTTGGAACCACTGCAGTCAGTGGGGCAGAGGAGGCTCTTGAAAGGTCTCGCCATAGGGGATGCAGGGCTCATGTCTAGTCTGCAAAGCCTTGAACCTTGGTTTATCAATGGGCTCTTCCCCCAACGCTACCCATCCACATTTACTTATGAATCAGCTGCAAGGTGCCAGGCAGTGTGCTAGGCTAGACAGAAGGGTTTGTTCTGAGAATTATTCAGCCACTGGTCAAACATCATTAGACACCTACTCTGAGCTGGGTGCTGGAGGAATAAAGAGGAAGAAGACAGAGGGTTTTGCTTTGAGAGCCTGACAACCTGGCAGAGGAGCCAAGTCAAGCACAAGTATAGAAAAGAACACTGGAGTATTATTGTTGGGCCTCTGATGACAGGGGATGGACCCAGGAGGAAGGGAGGAAGGGAGACTGGGAAGACTAAGGAGGGTCTCCTGGGCCAGGCAAGGAGTTGGGAGAAGCAGGGAGCAGCAGGAATGAGACTGAGCTATGCTTGCTTTCGTTCTGAGCTGGTGGGAATTTTGCAGCACCTTGTTAAGCTCTGACCAAGAAGAGGAGTGTCATGTGTGGGGTCCCCCAGAGCCAGGGATGCCACCTCAGAGCAACCAGGAGTTCCTTGCTCTGGGCGTGAGGGCTGCAGGAGGAGGTCAGGGCTGCAAGGCTGGGTGGTCGGGCAGGGGAAGGGGTAGTCCTTGTGGTCTGAGGGCTTAATGGGGTGTCTTGGGAGCTGCAGGTAAGTCCAGGAACGGAGGTCTGTGAGGTCTTCTGCACTGAGGAAGCCCAGACAAGCCCACAAAGGGAGTGGACACCTGATCAGCCTCAGCCTCACCCCACCTGTCTGCCCTTGTGGATCTAATAGGCCCCTGCTTGTCCCTGACTAGACTCTTCCCTGTATGTAGCAGGGACAGTATTAAACGTGGACTTTGGACATAGGTTTGAATTCTAGTTCTACAGCCTACCTAACTTCATTGAGCCTCAGTCTTTTTATCTATAAAATGGGAATAGTTATAATATCAGCTTCATAGTGATGTGATAATTAAATGGTATGTGCCTGGTAGACTCTGAGTGTTCTGGTTTCAGAGAGGTGGGCAGGAGGCCAGAGGCAGAGCTGACTTCCTAGGGGTCAGCAACAGCTACATCCCCTGCCTGTGCCATGCACCCGCCAAGCAAGCGCCTGAGAAGCTGGCAGTGCCAGGGCCCTGTCTGGGCGCTGCAGGCTGTGCTGATTGAACTGCCTCCTTCACTAATCAGCCTGCTGCTGTGGAGTGAAGTAGCTGGGATGCACTTTGCTAATCAGTGTGCATTCTTAGCTGTTGCAGTTGAATACTTTAACTAGGTTTTCCTCCCCAGGGCTGATTAAGGCACAATCCCTGTCTGCCTGGGACAGGGGTTGCCAGTGCAGAGGGCCAGGAAGCAGCAGAGAAAGGCTTGATTTTTAGGATTCTAGACAGGGAAGTAAGGTCCAGATAAATAAAACATTCACCTATTTCCTTTATAACTCAAATATCCAAGTAACCAATCATGCTGTTTGGGCCTAATACCTACAGGTAGTGGGAATTATAAGAGCCAGTTATCCACCCATCCACCCACCTACCCACCCATCCTCCCACCCATCTGCTTACCCATCCATCCATCCATCCATCCATCCACTAGTAATCTATGTCCTCCTATTCTCCAAGTTCATGGGGTCATTGTTTCAATTTAAGTATGATACCTGAGCCCTCACCCTGCCCTACTGAAGAAATCTCAGCCCCACCTGAGTTTTCTGCAGGCTACCTGATGAGTGCGCTCACCTGTTTTGGTTGTTGCTCTGCACCTCCTGCTGTGAGCTGCAGCTCCTGGCGTCTCCCCTCCCCCATGCTCTCTGGCTGTCCTTGCTTGTCTGGGCCCTTCTCATCCCTTCTCATCCATCTCTCCCAGTCCTGGTGGCCTCTGTCCCCAGGCAGGGGGCAGGGGCCAATGTCCCAAGAAGGGACATTGCTGCTTCCACTCAGCTCAGGGTCTTCTGTCATCTGTGCCCCAAAGCCAGGAAACCTCTACCTCCCTACTCATCAGGAGTAACAACAGCCAAATGAACAACTGCCACTCTTTTAACATTAAAAAAAAAAAAAAAAGTATAGCTACATGCCCTTATCCATAAGGTAGACTCTTACTTAAATAATTATTCTGTAAAGAAGTTTGGCCCTGTATGTCCTAAACCTGCACTTTTAGATTAAGCCTGGGGCTTAGCCTTTATAAAACCAAGAGGCCAGCTATTGCTTTTTCCCCAAGAAATAAGCAGTCTTTCCTGAAGAAAAATTTTCCAAGTCTCTCTAGATGACAAAACTGATCCTTCTTGCTTTTTTCCTCGTACCCATTCCTATATCCACTAGTCCTCTAATCTAATCTTTCAGTTTTTAATTTAGACAACAAATATTTATTGTATACCCCCTAAGGCCCAGGCTCTGAACTGGGCACTGACTGTAAATAAAACAGACACAGCCCACGTCTTCCTGGTGCTGACAGGAGAGTGGAGGGGGAGATAGAAAAATAAATATATGATACATATTGCACAGAAATAAGTGCTAGAGAGGGAGGACACCTGAGTAGATGTCCACCTGACTGGCTATTTATTTGTCTGTTTTTGCTCATTCATGCCTCCCTCTAGCAAATACTAACTCAACACTTGTCATCGTTTGGCACTATGCTAGGCACTGGAGAGTCAAATATAAAAATGACCCTGATCCTGCCCTCAAACTACACACAGCCTGGCAGATGGAAGGAAACAGACCTGTAGCTACCTATGGTACAGAGATGCCGGACCTAGAACAGAGAGATGCTTTTCAATCTGTGGCAGCCAGAGGATGAGATAACTACTGTGCTTGGGGATTTAGGGGAAGGCGTCCTAGGGGAGGTGTCCTTTGATCAAGACGTGAAGCATGGGTAGGAGTTTGCAAGGTGGAGAAGAAGGTACAGACATTGTAGGCAGCTGGAAGGGTGGGCAGTAAGATCTGGGAGCTAAACGGAATGGGGTGCAGAGGAGAGGTGGCAGATGAAGACGGCAGTTTCACAGGCTCTCAGGAAACTCCCCTGGAGAAGAGTCTGACAGCTATGCCTGCAAAAGGGGCGTCAAAAATGGGGCTAGGACTTCCAGAGACTTTGGGCAGGAGAGGAAAAGGCTGGCTTCGGGGAGAGGAAGAAGGAGCATTTTCAGAGGCTTTTGGAGGCTCCCAACCTCTGCACTTGATACCTGCTGGGGTGTGTTTGGCTTCTGTATGAGAAGCCTGTTGCTGCACAGTAAATTCTCCCTGGTTGCCTGCACTTACCTCCCAGCGTGCTAATGAGCGCAGAGCTTCAGGAGATGCCAGAGCCTGTTATTTAGTGTTTGTCAAGTGGAGCTGCAAGGCTAGGTGGAGGCACTGTCAGTCAGAGGCAAGGATGCCCCCGCCAGGTCTGGCACCCGGCTCTGCTAGACCCGCCACACAGGCCTGGGGAAGAAAGAACTCAGGGCAGAGCTGGGGCAAGGAACTCCGTGTGAGAGGAAGGTGAACAGGCTGGACTGGAGACCAGGGAAGGAAATGTTCTGAATACGGCAAGTTGGTTCCCAGAATTCTTGGAAACATGCACGAGAATAGCTAGTGTGGCAGGAGAGTAATGTGAAATATTAACTTTTGCATTTTGACCCCAGGACTTTCCTTCTTCTGGGCTGCTAGACAAGAAAGAATGCTTGCTGGGTATTTTTTTTTTTCTTACCTGAGAGGAGATTGAAATAAAGCAAAAGAAAAATTTACCCTGTGCTGGAAAAGAAATAGCTGGAGCATGTATTAAGGTAAAGTCTAGGCTGCTGAAACAAAGAAGGTTAAGAATGCAGTGTCATAAAGAAGATGGAGGTTTCCATATTCTCATTTAACCATCCTCAGGTGAGGATTGCTATCCAAGTCAGCAAGCACTTCTGCTCCACCAGGACTCTCAGGGACCCAGGCTCCATCCTGCTACTTCATCACCCCTTAGAATAATAATCTCAGCTGCACAGCACAGTGTGGGTTACATCCATGTTCCAGCTTGTACACTGGTAGATTGTATTGTTCAGAAAATGTTCACTGCCTTTTTGTCCAGGTTCACAGGCAGAGTAAACTTCCCTGCCCTAGTTCCACCTCTAGGCCTTAAGAAGTAACATGAATTTCTGCATGATCCCTTGGCAGCTTCTGATCTCAGCCATGAGCAGAACCTGCACAAGGTAGTTGCTGTCTCTGGAGCTTTGTGGCCAGAATGAAACATGTGGAACTGACCTGAACTGCACCCCTAGCTGAGGACATAGCAGCTGCTCAGAAACCTACAGACCTGTGAGCAAAAAATAGATACCTGTGTTTATTTGCAACTGAGTTTTGGGTGGTTTTATGAAGCATTGTAGCAGCAAAAGATGATTGATACAAAGTATAAATTGAGAGCAAGCAATTTTCTTTTAAGAAAGCATAAAGTGTGAAAAGTCAATTTCTTTCACATTTTATTAATCATATGACCACACATAGCTGCAAAGGAGGCTGGAAAATAAGAGTCTATAGTTTAGCAATCATATGACCAGTTTAAAAGAAGATAGATGGATGGCAAATAAGCGTAGAATATGTGCTCATCAGTCATTGGAGAAATGCAGATTAAACCTACAATGAGATGCTACTAAACTACCCCAAGAATGGCTAAAATTTAAAAAGCTGATCACTCCATGTGTTGGTGAGGGTGTAAAGAAACTGGAATTTTCATATGCCAATTGTGGAAAGGTGAAATGTGTAACCATTTTAGAAAAACAGCTTGAAAGTTTCTTAAAAGGTTAAACATACATCTACCATATGATTTAGACAATCCGCTTCTACAAATTTCCCCAAGAGAAGGAAAGCATGTGTCTACTTGTATATGAATGTAGTAACTTTATTTGTAATAGCCCCGTCTTAGTCCATTGGACTTCTAGATAACAAAATAAACTCAGTGGTTTATAAACAACAGAAATTTATTTCTCATAGTACCGGAGGCTGGGAAGTCCAAGATCAAGGCTCTCTGCTTCAAAGATGACACCTCTTGTTCTACCCTCACATGATGGAAGGGTGTGAGCACACTGTTTTCACATGGAGAAAGGGCAAAAGGGCAAAATAGGCTCCCTCAAGCCCCTATATAAGGGCACTAATATCATTCATGAGAATGCAGCCCTCGTGACCTAATCGCCTCCTAAAGATCCCACCTCTTAATACTATTGCATTAAGTTTCAATATATCAGTTTTGGAAGGACACAAACATTCACACCATGGCAAGCCCCAAGCTGGAAACAATTCAAGTTATCCTTCAACAAGTGAATGGATAACAGGTTGTGGTAGATCCTTACAATGGAATACTACTCAATGATAAAAAAGAATGAACTCTTGGTACATACAACAGCAGGGAAGAATTTCAAAATAATTATGCTGCGAGAAAGAGGCCAGATGACCTGTATGATCCCACTTATATAAAATTTTAGAAAATGTGGTCTAACCCCTAATAACAGAAAAACACATTGGTGACTTCTGGGAATGAGGGAGACAGAGAGGGGGAGAAGGGAAGGATGACAAAGGGGCATAAAGAACCTTCTGGAATGATGGATATGATCATCGTTTTGATTGTGCTAATGGTTTCAAGGGCATGTCATGTGTTCAGTTCACCAAATTGCGCACTTTATTGTATATATGCAGGTTATTGTATGTCAATAATACCTAAATACAGCTGTAAAACAAAACCATAAAAGCTCTCTTATGGGAGGAGCAGAGAGTGGATTCTGGCAGCAGCTGACACTTCACCACAAGGGGAGAGGAGGTATTTAGATGGCTGGTCGTGGGGAGATCTCTGAAAAATGGTCTAGGGTCCTCCCTGGAGCCCACTCTTCTCCTTTCAGATAGGTTTAGAGACCTGAAAGTAGGAGGGAACTATGCCCCTTCCTGCATAGAGCCCTGGGGAGCATATTCCCCTTGTTCCATGAAGGAAGAGTGAAGATGATGACATGGCCCTCCCGGGAAAGAGGACAGTGTCACGGGCACAGAGGGCTTGAGACAGCCTCTCTCAGTCTTGTCCTCACCCGTTGCGATTAGAAGACAGGCAGATTTTTGAGATCCCCCTTGAGGGTATCTTAATCCAGGTCCTCCAAGTACAAGATGCTGAAACAAGAGTCAGCAGCAAACTGCACCCTGTACCCTCACTTCCCCGGACCCCAGGCTCACAACATTCAGCTTCAGAGTTTGGGAGGTGCTCAGAATCGTGGGGCAGGAGGAGGATCCCCTTTGTTTTGCACTTGTGTCAAGACTCTAGACATTTAATTGGGCACTTCTGTCTAAGGCGGACAGATAAAGGCTCACCTGGCTCATTTCTCTCCTCCTATTGTGGGTGAGGCTTTCTGTTATGCCTCTTTATTCTTGGTGACTTGCTTTGGCCAGTGGCTTGGGAACAGATGTGATGCCCCTGGAAGCTTCACAAGTCATGAGCTGGGGCTTGCTCTCTTGCCAATTTTGCTTCTTCATTGCCCCATGACAGCATAGCTGGGTTAGCCTGCTGGGGACACATGAGAGACTGGTAGAGCAGGCCACAGTCACCCCCGCTGAGGCTAACCACTAACTGCAGATGCGTGAGTGACCTCAACCCAAAGCATCCCAGCCTGGCCCAGATCTTCAGAACTGTCTAGCCAGTAGCTTCATAAAAAATAATAAATGGGTGTTGTTTTAGGCCACTATATTTTGGGGTGATTAGTTACAAATAATAACTAACTGATGTCCAAATGCCTGACCCACACCCCTGTCCTGATTTTTCCACTCAGCTATGGGTAGAGTAGGGTCCCCATATCCTTGAGGGATATGTTCCAAGACCCCCAGTGGATGCCTAGAACCCAATGCATAGATATAGACAGTCCCCAGCTGATGACAGCTCAACTTATGATTTTTCAACTTATGTTGATGCAAAAGCAATGTGTGTTCAGTAGGAACCATAGCCCCATCACAAATAGAGGAACATCTGTGCTATGAATTTTCTACACATACGTACCTATGATAATTATGTTAGGCACAGCAAGAGATGAACAACAATCACTGATAATACAACAGAACAATTATAACAATACACCGTAATGTTGTGATATGAATACGCTCTCTTTCTCTCTCTGAATTCCTATTGTACTGTACTCCCCTATTTTCCGACCACAGTTGACAGTGGATAACTGAAACTGCAGAAAGCAAAACCGCAGACCAGGGGGCCTTCTGTACAACACTGTGCCCTGTCGTGGCCCGTTCCCAGCTTCCGGGCAGCAGGAGCCACAGAGGGCCTGGCCCCATCTGCACCCTTCTCCCTCCCCCTGGGGAAGGTGGGTGGGGGGCCGGCCAGCTCAACACACCCTACCCCAGAGGAAGCCGGAGCCGTGAAGGAGCAGGGAGGCGGTGAGGACGCGAATTCCACTCAGGAAAATGCACAACTTGATTACTACTCAACATTTGCAGTACCCAGATACTCTAATTAAGAGAAAAGGTCAATAGGTTAAATAAGTAACTTAATCAGAAAATTATGCAAAGTGCCACAAATCAAACATATTACACAGCCCTTGAGATCGATACAGTATGCAAATCGATCACCAGAGATCAGGACGATTCAGCAAAGGAAGGTGCAACTCAACACAGGAGGCTCAGGAACCCAGACTGCGCTGGAGAACACGGGGCACCTGGGCCCCGGAAGTGGGGGGTGGACGCTGGTGCCCGCGGGAAGGAGGTGCAGTCTCTCCCCCGGCTCGAGAAGAGTCTAAGGGTCACCAATTTCTCAGCTGTAGAGTGGTGGATGGCAACGTGGCGCAGAGCATAGGTTTGGGGCTCCAGGCCTGGCGTGGGTCCCAGCTCTGCCTCTGCCTGGCTGTGCGGCCCAGGGAGAGCCATTAACCTCCCGGGCCTCATTACCCAAGCAGAGATGGAATAGCAGCCTCTCCAGTTCTGGGGTGTGTGTGTGTGAGACAGAGAGGAGTTAGGGGTTTGCGGTCGTGGGTCCAGTGAGGTTTCCTTCCTCTTGCCACTTGCCTTTCTTCTTGCAAAGCCTTGCAGCCAGGCCGCTTGATCAGAGGCCAGCAAAAGGACTTGAAATGCATTTGGGACAGTGGCTCTCCACTGAGTGTGATATTTGGCACATCTGGAGACATTTTTGGTTGTTATAACCGGTAGGGTGGGACGTGCTAGGGACATCTAGTGGGTGGAAGCCAGGGATGCTCTAGAACATTCTATACTACACAGGGCGGCCCCTGCAGCAACTCACCAGCCCCAAATGTCATTGGTTCTGATGTTTAGAAATTCTCAGTTAGGGAGATTGAAATATTAACAGCTTGTGTGAGAAAGAGGAGGGTGATTGGGGCAGCCAGAGTGTAAAAGGCGGCAGGAGCCCTCTGGAATGATCAGGGAGCCTGCTGACAATCGCCTGTCAGGGCTTCAGGAACCCCGGAGGGACCCCCGACTCAAGAGCAGAGGCCGCCAGGAGCTACTGCCCCAGGACTGTGAGAGGAGGAGCGGACTCAAAGAGGAAAGAGGGCTGCGGAGGGCATCCAGCAACAGCTCTTCCCAGCCTGCAGACTCAGGCCTGGCCCGGCCCTGGTGAGGGGGAGGCCGCCGTGGGGAGGCTGCCCTGGTCTGGCATTCCCTTGCAGCCTGCAGGAATGTTGCAGAAATGGACCCTTATTTGGGCTTGTTTTTATCCCCCTACAAGCATTGGGGCTGCCTGGCTTTTCCCAGGCTTTTCTTCTCCTCAGGGGAGAGAAGTGGGACCTTGGGGACTGTCCCAGGCCTGGTGTGGAGGGAAGAGCAACCACCCCCACCTGGGGCACAGAGGAGAAGGCCTGGGGAGCCCTGTCCCTCTGCAGGGGCCTGCTGCTGGGGACCTGAGGAAAGGAAGGGTATAGACATTTGTTGCTGAAGCCTCCTCTTGGCACCCAGGCCCCCGGAGGGGTGTTCCACCTGGGGGCAGGGCCCCGAGCTGGGAGTCCCATCTGGGACTTTGAGGGGACAATGGGCTGGAGGAGATCAGTTAAGGCTTCCTGGGGTAGAAGGCAGGGCACAAGCTGGGCAGAGAGTGTGGGGCAAGGATGGCAGTTCTCTTCCTTCCAAGGAACCCCCAGTGTCCGAGTCTTGTCCTGCCAGGTCTGGAGACCCCAGGCCTCTGAGGTCAGAGTGTGTCACCAAAGACTGAAGCCATGTCTCATGCCATGGGGTTCAGGGCTAGAGAAAAGAGCAGAAGGGAGGGTGAGGGCCTATCAGGCCTCCGCCCCTTCGTACCCTTTCTCAGGACCACCAGCTGTCATCCAAGGCCCGCAACCCTCCCTTCCTAGTTCTCCAGTCACTTATACTTACAGCTGTCGCAGAGTCTGCTCCATTGCGCGGTGGGGGAAACTGAGGCCCGTAAACGGTTAGGGTCTTGCCCAAGGCCATATAGTGGGTCACTGGCAGGGCCAAACTTGACCCCTGGGCCTCCTGACTCGAGCCACCCAGCACCAGAGGGTGGCAAGCTCAGCACGGACCCTGCTCACCCTTGCGTGGGCCTTCTCATGCAAGCCCCCTTCCAGAAAGTGCTGCATTCACTCAGAACTGTAATAAATTATCGCAAACATTTATTAACCATGCAGTTTCTAAGGGTCAGGAAACCAGGCGCAGCTTAGCTGTGTCCTCCCAGGGCCTGAGGTCTCTCACAAGGATGCTGCCTAGGTGTCGGCCAGCTCCAGCCAGAGTCAGGGGGGATCTGCTTCCAAGCTCCCTCCCGTGCTTGTTGACGGATCTGAGGTCCTCATTGGCCTCGGGCCAGAGACATCAGTTCCTTGCCAAGACGGCCTCTCCGGAGGAAAGTGCACAACATGGCATCTGGCTTCCCTCAGAGGGAGAGGGGGAGAGTGAGAGCGGGTGAGACAGGGTGGGCAAGACAGAAGGAGAATCCTTCGGTAACCTGATCTTGGAGTGACAGCCCATCGCTTCTGCCCTGCATTCTATTTGTTGAAAGTGAGTGCGCAGGGCCGGGCCACCTGGACAGGAGGGGACTGCACGAGGAGGAGTGAGGGCCAGGAGGCGGGGACCGCTGGGGGCCATTTTGGAGGCTGCCACAGACAGCAAGGCAGTCAGGAAAGGACCTCGCTGCCTTTGGTGTGTCTGTGGCTCCCCCAACCCCACCGTCCAGTGAATGGTTCACTCACTTGCAAACTCCTAGGGGAAATCCCAATAAAGAAGATGATTTAAATGGAACTGTGGCTGGAGTGGATTCTCTTCTCCTCTCCATGGCCCCAATCTCAGGTCCAAAATCTCAGCCTAGATTAAGTCCAGGGTTCTTTCTAGTCACACCACTTAGATCCTAAACTCATGGACTGGAGGCAAAAGCATTTGGTCGTGGATCAGAGATGTCCGGTTTTAGGGACTCCAGGCAAGTCACTTTGTTCACAAATTTCCTCATCTGTAAAAGGAGGGGCCTGGACCAGGGGATTTCTGACTCTGCGTTCTCCTGTATGGGAAGTTCTCCCTGCTCAGCGCACAGAAGATTCCTGAGTTCCTGTCTTGCTTTTGCCCTTCATGGGATCTCACACTTGGAAGAAGCCTGTGTATCAGGAGGGGCTGTGGCATTCCTGGAGTTTTCCGGAGAAAGAGAAGGAGGAAGCCAAGGAGGAGGGCACTTAAATGTGGGAAGGCCCACTTGGAAGGTTGGGTCTCTGGTCGGGACAGGAGGCCCTGCAGGGGGCAGGGGGCTGTCCGAAATGACCTCCTCCCTTAGATGTGCTTCTGCGTCTGGAGGCACATTTCCCAGGACTTCCCAGGTGTGCTGCTTTGTCTCAGCTACACTTCCGGCCTCTGCCCAGGGTGGGCATTTCCTGCCCTGGTTCCTTATCCACATCTGCCCTCCGCCCGCCCCCGGCCCTCCGCCTCGCTGCTCCGCACCAGCCCTGTGTGTCCCCAGTCCTTGGGGGATGGGGTTGCCGCTGCTGGGAGGGTGTGGGCCTGGGCTCTGCAGGCGGGAAGGTGCTGCCGGCAGCGGGGGAGACGGGGAGGCAGTGAAAGCTGCTGTCTCAAATTCATTTCTAATTCACTTTCCTTCTGAAGTGGTTTTGAGGAAGTGCGATATCTGAAAAGGCAGCTAATGTAGGTCCTGTAAATAGTACATCCACAGGCCGTAATGGACGGAGAGAGAGAGAGCAAAAGATGGATTAAGTGCCCACCGTGGGCTTGGAAAAAATCCTTTTGATCTCTCCCTACAGCACAATGCCCTATTACCTTGTTGGCTTGCATCAGCCAGAGAGAGGATGTTTCTTATTGTGATTGCTGCAAATTGGCACCTGTTTCCCAGAGAGTAGCTTTCCCCTGAATTAAGTAGAGCACCCGGCTCCATCCCAGGTGATAAGGACCTCCTATTAATGGGTAATGTCAGCACTGAGCCGCCTCCTGTCCGCCTGCCTGCCTTGGGGACCCTGCAGGCTGGCCACACTCTCTGAGCTCAGCCCCACAGGGCAGGTGCGGCCGGAGGGCTCCTCCACTTAGGCTCATGTTTCCTACCCAGCAATGTGTTCAGCCTCCTGACGGGTCTTTGTGATGGCCATGCAGACCACAAAGCCACTTGGGAGAGGTTGTGCTGACCTTTGAATGCATCGTCTTTCTCCAGCCTTAGGCTTTCCTGATTCTCTCTTTTAGTTAATCAATTCATTCAGCAGATGTTTGTTGAGCACCTGCTACGTTCTGGGCATTTGGTGGGTGCCGGGGATATAGCAGTCAATGACACAAAGTCCCAGCCTCCAAAGGGCTTGTACAGTAAGGTTCCACCGTCATGCACTTGTCTATCCCCAGACCCAGGGTTACCCAGGGCTCCTTCTTCTCCCTCCACATCTGCATCCGATTGATCCCCTTGTCTACCCCACGAGTTTCTCTCTCTCATCGTAGGTACCGAAATTGATCTGTTTCTCTCTGACCTTCCTGGTTCAAGCCCAGCACCTCCCACCGTCTCCGCATTAGCCTCCTGAGTTTGTCTCCTATTTGCTGCTGTAACAAATTGCCAAAAACCTGGTGGCTTAAAACAACAAAAATTTATTATCTTACAGTTCTGTAGTTCAGAAGTCTGACAGGGGTCTCACTGGGCTAAAATCAAGCTGTAGTCGGCAGGGCCCCATTCCCTTCTGGAGGCCCTGGAGGAGGTTCCATTTCCTTCCCTTTTCCAGCTTCTAGAGGCTTCCGGCACACCTCTACTCATGGCCTCCTCCTTCCATCCTCAAAGCCAGCAATGACGATCCAGTCCTTCTTATACTGAACCACTCTGACCCCCTCTTCTGCCTCTCTCTTCCCTTGTTTGGGACCCTTGGGATTATACTGGGCCCCCTTGGGTGATACAGGACACTCTCCCTGTTTCAAAGTCAGCTGATGAGCAAGCTCAGTTCCATCTGCATCCCCCTTGTTTGATCTTACGTCCCCTTCACCATGTAACCTGACATAGTCACAGGTTCCGGGGATTAGAACTTAGACATCTTGGGGAGAGGCATTATGTTGCCTATCCCATCTCTAAGTGGTCTCCCAGCTTCTGCTTTCTTTCCTCTGTAATCCATCCAGGAGTGGGGAGCCTGAGGCTTCAAGGCCACATGTGGGCCTCCAGATGCCCAAGTGCCAAATCCAAACTCACAGAACAAACCCCTTTATTAAAAGCGTTTCTTATGGAAAATTTGGATTCAGTCAAAAGGCCACACTTAAGGATCCAGAAGGCCACATGTAGCCCCAAGGCTGCAGGTTCCCCACCCCTGCGAGGCCCCGGATCTTTTTAAAACACAAGTCAGATAGCCTCAAACCCTCGCATTTGCTCTTACAGCAAGATCCAAGTTCATCACCTTGACGGAGGGGCCCTTTCCAGGGCCAGCCTCATCACCCAGCTCTCTTGCCCTGGACCACAGGGCCCTTGTCGCCTCGGCTCCCTGCAGGCCGGAGCTGCTGAGCCCCTGCCCGCTCCCTGCCATGTGCAGGGCCTGTCGCCAGTGCTTTACCCCTGGCTCTTAGGTTTTAGGTCTCAGCTTAAATGTCTCCTGTGAGAGAGGGCTCCCCACACCGCCGTCTGAAGTCAGGGCACCCGTTACTCTCTCGTAACAGCCCTAATCACAGCCTGTAATTATTCAATGACTTCCTTCCCATTGCCGCCCCCACCCCGCCCCGACTGTGGGGGCTGTGATGGCAGGAACCTGACTTCCCTGTCCGCACAGTGGGATCCCAGCAAAGATTTATTAACGGGTTGAATGATGATGCTCGCCATACATTAGTGAGTGAAAAAAAAGCAAGATGCAGAGGAATATGTACAGCTCTTAAGTAAGAAAAACATCCTATATGTGTGCATAGCTGTATATATGTTTGGACAAAGAGAAAGTTCAGGAAGGATCAAATTTATTGCAGTGATGACCTCTAGGCAGGGGAGTAGACTAGGGGAGAGAGGAAGGTCACTTCCACGTTTTACTTCATGTACTTCTGGTTGTTTAAACAAATTTTTTTTTGTTATAAGCATGAATAACGTATTTTAAAGGGGAAAAAGTCAAAACTAAACAAAAAAAAATTTCTTCTTATTGAATATGATTAAAAGCTATAGAAACCAGACAATAATATATATTTTTAAAATTATGCCTCTTGAATGTCCTTTGTGTCTCTTCAGGCCTGTGGTGTTGCTCATGTGGCTTCCGGTGACTGTCCTGTGACTGCCCGTCACTGGGCTCCACAGGGTCCTTGAGGGATGGGTCTCAAGTCAGATCAAGTCTCCATGTCCCCTTGTCCCCTCACAGACCAGCCCAGGCTCCTCTGCACCTGGAGAACGGAGGCCTGGCCCCTAGGGCGGGCGTGCGGGGTGTGTGTGTGTGTGCGCACGTGTGTGTGTGTGGGTATGTGTGCAGGGCTGGGTGTGTGTGTGCATGTGTGTGTGTGTGTGTGTGGGTATGTGTGCAGGGCTGGGTGTGTGGGTATGTGTGCAGGGCTGGGTGTGTGTGTGTGAGGGGGTAAGGTGTGTGTGGGGCCAGGTATGGGTCGGTGATGCCTCCAGAGTCTGGGCTGACTCTCCAGTCTGGTCCCTCTTGTCCTTCTCCTCACACGCATGTTGGAGAACCCAGAGCCACCGCTCGCGGCTGCGCCTTCTTTCTAGGCCTTTACACAGGCTCTGCTTTCCACTGGGGTGCTCTCCCCAGCTTACTTACCTGGGGACTGTCTAGTCATCCTTTAGCACCTGGTTTCACTGTTAACGTTCCCATCTGCCCTTCCCCACGCTTTGCTCTCCGAGCAGAGCTGGTCCCTCCCTCCCGGGCCTCCAGGGAGTGCTGGGAAACGGTTAAGTGGCCTCCGGCTCCTCCCTGCCTGGTTCCAAATCCCAGCTCCAGTAACAGCTGTGACTTTGACTAAGCGACTTAAACCATTTGGGCCTCAGTTTCCTATCTGTGACATGAGTGACTATGTTCAGCTCATAACGTGGGTGCCCTTAAATGGGGTGAGCTATTTGAAGCTCCCCTGCTCATAACCCAGGGTCCTGGTGGGGCTCCCTACACAGTAGTCCTAAGGGCTGTGTGGCACCATTAACATGTCAGCAAGGTGTCCTGAAGGGGCCAGGGACATTTTAAGAAGAAGCAACACGTGAGCTGAGTTTAAGGGACAAGGAAATGGCACTGGCTGATGGGTGGTATCACTGAGCGTCAACCACACACAATGGGAGTCCAAGAAGGAAGCGGACTGCATGGAGTCACACAGGAGAGAATGTGCCCAGAGGCCCAGAGGCCCAGAATCCTGGGCATCAGGCCCGTCCTCTGCTGGAGGGAGGTAGGGACTCTCAGCCTTCGTGCTGCCTCAGTCCAAGCTGTTTGGGTTTGGCGTGAACACATGATAGTGCCTGAAGAGGTGGCTGCGATTTTCCCCCTGAGCTCTCAGATGTCTTAAAATTGGTCTGGATAATTTTTTCCCCTCAAATTGTTCAAAACGTTCTGTTTCTGGCCTGAGTGCTTGGGTTTCACGTTGCCTCATGGAATGGGTCCCGGAGCAAACTTGGAGGTCCCGGGGAGCTTAGTGAGTCAGGGCACCCTGTCCGCTTACCCTGCTCCCCTGCCAAGCCAGTCCCTGGCCCGGAGCACGGAGGCGGCTGGTGGGTGCTAAGAGGCTGAGCTCCGGGGCCCCTGCCCAGGCTGTGGCCAGCGCCTGTGGGCAGGCTGGGCTGCGGGCCCAGTGTGGGCCAGCAGGCGCTGCTGGGAGTGCGGCCAGCTGAAGCCTGATACCTGGCTCCTGCCTCCGCGGTAGCTGCCCAAGAGGGTGGGACGGAGGTGTGGGCCTTCTGGGCGGCCGGCCTGGGGGCGGCTCTGTGGCTGTTTGTGTTGGCTCCAGCGGAGCAAGTGGGAGGAGCTGCCAATGGCATCTCAGGCCCCGCCAACCTCCAGAGAGATAGGGCTTGTGCTTGTGCGGCATGGGTGGGCTCACGCACGTCCATCCCCCGCTAGCTCCTTCCAACGCATGTCATGAAACAGAAGCTCACATGCAGACATTCCGATGATGGAGGAGGCACTGAGGGAAGGGTGTGCGTGGGGGGTGGCTGCTCAGGCAGAGGGAGGCCGGGTGGCGTGGGGTCTTGGGCTGTGACGTCTGTGACAGGACCCAGCGATGTGGATGGCAAAAGGCAAGAGTCTGGGGGAGAGCAGGCATGCCTTGATTACAGCAAAGTCCTTTCCTACTCCCAGCTAGTGTGCACTCCTAGTAGCTCTGTGGGTCTTAACCCCGAACTCACTTCTTGATCACCCCCTGACGGCCAAGGCCAGCATCTTGTGTGGCACAACTCTAGGGCACTCTTCACACTCCATGGCTCTGTGGAACTGTGTCCCCTGAGCGAAGGCACCATTGCCATAGATTGCACTATGAATGCTCCCCTGGGGTCATGCAGCAAGGCCACACTGATGAGAGCATGTCAGGCCTGGGACAGCTGCCAGCTGCCGTGGGGAAGTTTGCGTACCCTGGGCCCGCACAACCTGGGGGTCTGTGCCGTCCCACAGATGCAGCTCAGGAATGAGTTTTATTGTTTCTTGAGCGGAGGAAGGGCAGGGTAAGGAGAGGGTCTTTGCTGTTGATGCTGATGACCAATGGACAGTGCTTAGTTCTCTACAGGGCGGCAGGTCCATGGGAGCTTGGAGCAGTTACTGTTCCTTCTTGAGACCCTCACACCTTCCTGACTCTCATCTGACCAAACATACACAGGTCTCTGATTCAGGCCTGGCTTCTCTCTTATGAACACAGAAACCAACTCTGGCTACTTTGGGTAAACTGGAGATTTATTAAAAGGGTGTTGGGAAACCTGCAGGATCCCAGGAGGGCCAGAGCTCCTGGCCTGGAGGCCCCACAGCCAGGAACAACATCCAAAATCACTTTGCATAACTGACCAGCCCAGGGAGAGCACCTAGGCCGTCATCACTGCAGCCCTGACACCACAGTCAGCGCAGAGCTGCGTCACCACCAGCACCACATACTGGCTGTTCCAGAACCTTAGCCCTGGCTCTTCTGGAACTCAGGTGTGGTGGCTACTGCTGCTGTCCCTGGAGTGGGTCTCAGGTGGCGTCTACTCTGCTGCATCATTTGCTTTTGGTTCAGTTCGATGCAGTGAGTCAGGTGATCAGAGTGAGATCACGAGCTTGAGTTTCAGCTGCAAGAGGCGTGGGAAAGCGGAGGTCTGGCTGCCATGGAAACAGGTGGTCTCCGTCTCCAACCAGGACTCTGGGTAGTCCCCCAAACATAGGGGGGATGTTCAAAGGTGATAAATGACCACTGCAGGTGTGTGCAGAGCCCATCTCAAAAGACCAGCACAGAGATTTTTTTTTTTTTTGTCTCCATAGGACAGAAACAGTAAGCCCAGGAAACACAGATGCTGGCTTTTCCCTCCAGCCTCAGTTTCCCCATGTTCCACACAGCTCCCTCCGTGGAGACCTGCAGTCAGGTGTCCTTGCCTCCTCCACCCTGGAATCCATCCCTTTCCCAGAGGAAGAGGCTTAACCCCCACCCTCCCCACTTGGGTCTGCTTTTAATTTTTCTTGTTGTTGTTGTTATTTGGGAATTTGAGTTTGAGTACCTCCAAACTTTGAGCCGGTGCTAGGAAAGCTCTCCTCTGCCTGATGCTGCAGATTGGGGTGACCCGGGAGTCTGTCCTGTGAGCAAAGGAGAGGGGGTGCCATCGGAATCTGCCGCACTCCCTCCCCAGTTTGCACTGGTCATGGCACATCTGGCCCAGGTGGTGTTCATTTTTCCCAAAGATAATGCTGGCTGGGGCAGGTGGAGGCTGCTACTAGCCCTGCTAGCTTGACTTTAAACCTGCCCGATGTACGGGACCCTGTAGCCGAGGTGGATGCTCCCTCTGGCCTGGCTCCCTGGGAAGGGCTCTCCCTGCGCGAGGCGTGCGTGGCCTTGGGGCACGCCAGTTGTGTTTTCTGCCACACCCACTGCTCCAACCACATGAAATAGTGTCTTTTTCCTCAGTTTATCCCCCAGCTCTACCACACAAAGGACTTTTTATCAAGCAACATATTCTTTTAAATTGTAAAAATATAAATAAATGTCCTCTTTTTTTATTATCCAAGTAGTGTGTACTCTCTAAACATTCAGTATACAAATATATAAATTAGAAAGTGAAGAGTCTTCTTATGTGGAACTCCACTTAGATAATTACTGTTAATTTTTAAAATTTGCATATACGAATGTACTTATATGTATATCTAAGGATGAAATGAATCTGCACAGGGAGAGGTGTCCACAATATGGTGTTGTTTTAAAAAGCCAGTTCACAGGTAAAACCCCAGCTTCCCAGGAGGGACGGAAGAGCACAGTGAGTCCGCTCCCCTGTTGAGACCTGCAGTCAGGTGTCCCTGCGTGGAGGTGTCGAGTAGGCCAGCAAGCTGGAGGTGGCGCTCCTCCCTCTTCACGGGACCGGGTGGGGCGGGGGTGCTGTCTTGGGGTCTGACAGCTATCAACAAGGTTTCCCTTTTGTTTTGGGGAGGGCCTACCCATCCCTTGTCCCCACCCTGGTCTCCCCAGCCTGGTCTTGCTCAACAGGACTCATCCCCTCCCTCCCCTCCCCCTCCCACAGTTCCCAGAAGTAGGACCCAGGCCGCCAGCTGCAGCCTGTCCAGGTTCCCTATCGGATTATGAAGCTTAACATTTTTGTGAAGAAAGAAGAAAGCTTTCCCTCTGGAAAGCGATAAGAACATTCCATCCTCCTCTGGCTCCAGGGAGCCTGGGAAACAATCACCGCAGGGAGAGAGACTCCCCAGGGACAGGCTCCCCAGGGCATGGGCCAGGGCTGCCCTCTGCCGGCCCTCCCTTCCGGTCCTGCCCTGCCCTGCCCTGCTACAGGGGCCTGCTCTTGCCTGTGGTCAGCAAGAGCCTGGGGCAGGAACCTGCGGAGGAGGGCAGGCCTCAGGCCGCAGGGACCAGGGTCCCTCTGGGTGGTGGGCTTCTCTCCAGCCTGGGGCTGCCGGGGCCCAGGAAGCTTGGGCACCAGCTCTCATGACTGGGTTGTCCTGTCTTGGAGGTAGGGAGCATCCCCCCAGGGGAGCACTCAGGAGAGAGGGCCCTGAGTGGGGTGTGTTTCGCAGCTGGGGATGACCTACAGCCTGTGATGCATGAGGCACCAGGAGCAGAGCTAGTCACTTGATGGGTTGGGGACCTGAGGGAGGCTCCTGTGGTTGGCAAAGTGACCCCAGCACTGCCCAGTGCGTGCGCCCCGCCCGAGCCTCTTCTCTCCTTCCTTCTTGCCCTGCCCCCTGAACCCCTTCCAACCACAAACAGCATTCACTAAAGCCTACTGGGTGCCAGGCCCTGTAAGAGAGAAAAGGCTAGGCTGTGCCTCCTCTTCATTCCTTGGCCATGGAGGACACATGCTGCCTCAGGGCCTTTGCACTGTTTTCCCTCATCTAATGCCCCTTCACTTCAGGTTGTTCCTTGCTGCCGTCCTCCCAGTGAGGCCTCCCTTGCCTCCATATCTAAAATGGCCACCTGCCCTCCTTCGCCTAGTGTGCACTACTATCTCTTAGGTTGTGTATTTTACTGATTGATCACCTTTCTTGTCAGAATCTTTGCAATAAATTTTATAATAATAAATAATTCCCTGAGGGCAGGAATCCCTCTACCCTTGCTTCAGTGCCGAGAGGGCTGGGACAGAGTAGGCTGTGTAGCTCAGGGACCTGGCAGGAACCAAGTGACACCTGTACCTCCTGTCGGTGGGAGTTGAAGAGCATTTGATGGAGAGACTACTTACAAACTGTGTGTGTAGTTCAGGGAAACAACCAAGGGGTGTGATGCATTCCACAGCTGGCAACAGCGGGGTGGTTACTGCCCCCAGGGGGGAGACAGCAGTTACCAGAACGCAGTTGCACAGAGCAGGGCCACGGCCAAGTTGCAGCCCAGCAGGGCAGACATCTCCCTCTGTTCCTATCCCCTGGTCTCCTGCAGCCAAACGGCAAGGTCAGCCTCCCGGACAGAGTAGGGACAGCCTGGGTCTGGAGGAGCAATGGAGATCCACTCACAGTAATGTCTGTTGAATGAATGAATGAATGCCCTTAAGAAACCCACAGATTGGTGAAGGCACATCCGTTCCTTTGCTCATTCACTGGTGTACAGTCATGCATTGCGTAGTGATAGGGATAGGCACCAATCTTCTTCGTGCAATCACGGAGAGCACTTACCCAAACCTGCATGGCCTAGCCTGCTACACACCTCGGCTATACGGTATAGCCTGTTGCTCCGAGGCTACAGATCTGTGCCCTGTGTTACTCTACTGAATACCGTAGGCAACTTTGATACTGTGGTAAGTCTTTGTGTATGTAAACATAGAAAAAGTACAGTAAAAATACAGTATTATAACCTATAGGACCACTGATGTGTATGTGGTCCGTGGCTGACCCAATGGTACGCAGCACATGACTGCATTTATTCATTCACTCGTTTAGAGTGTAGCTATTGACCACTGGATGGCTGTTAGGATGTGTCAATGACAGTGTGGAGACAGTCTCAGCCTTCCCTAGATCCCAGCCCCAGGACAGGCTTGCTGGAAAGACGGACACTGAGGGCCAGTTTCACCGTCTGGAACTGCTGGTGCCTGGCACGCCTGGCCCAGTTGCTGTGGGGGCAGCTCTAGGGCACACCTGGGGAGGGGTGCATCAAGCCTGCCACAGGCTGGGGCTCACCAGAAGTCATGGGACCTGTCAAGTCAGGCACACTGGGTGGAAGCACTGGGTGTGGCAGACATCACTTATTACTGGTTTTTCTGTTTTTCTAAGCCCTGGGGATTTGAAGCCTGATGAGGAAGAGGTCCCGGAGCCCGGAGATCGGCAGCCTGCGTGCCCTTTACTCCCGTAATCACGAACGCTGAGCAGCACACGTGTGCGCCAGGGCTCTAGCGCATGCGCTCCTCTGCTCTGCACGACAGCCCCGTGCATCCTGCGTTCCAGCCCCACACAACTATTGAGGGAACCTGAAGCTCAAGGTCCCTCAGCGATCAGGTGGCAGAGCTGGCATTGGAACCCTGGTGGTTTGCCGCCAGAGCCTGCGCCGCTGTCCTATATGTAAAGACTTTTGATGACAGGTCTGTGGCGGGGGTGGGGCAGTCCTGTGAGGGAGATCTGGGGAGACTCTTGGAGTTTCCCCACCCACCTGGGGAAGGGACCCTGTGCAGGAGGAGTTCTGCAGGGAGGGGACTTGGTCAGAGGCCAGCGTGGACCCCTGGTCGGGGGGTGCTGGCTAGGCGAGATGTCTCTTTCTCCCTCACCTATGGCCCCACAGCAGCTTCCTCCTCAGCCACCTGCCTCATCTGCCCCTCGCTCGACTCATTCTCCACGAGGCCTGTTTTCAAATCTCACGACCCTTTGGCAGCTCCTGTTGGCCCCAGGATAAAAGGTCCAACTCCTCTGCGTGGCCTGGAAGGCCCTGCAGGCTCTCCCTGTCCTCTCACCCACCTTATTTCTGGTCGTGTCCTCTTTGCCTTCTCCACTCCGGCCCGCTGGCCTTCCTGCTGGTCTAGAAGCTACGTCATCAGAATGACCTGGGGACAATTTCCCTTGCTGTGTGCCCCACAGGGAATGCTCCTTGCTGAAGAACTATCCCCTAGTTCTTCAGATACTTCGTTCCTTCACATCATCAAGGTCTCAGTTCAAGTGGTGCCCCTTGAGGACTTTCCTCAATTACCTTCCTTAGTATGTATGTGGACAAGGTAATTCCTCCACTAAAAGGTAAGTGTCGTGAGGAAGGAAATGTGCTGTTTGGATGGATGTCGTGTCCTCAGTGCCTAGAACGGTGTCTGGCACATCACACATGCTAAATCAAACTTTCTTCAGTAAGAACTTGCCCTCCTATTTTCTATCCCTGGGCCTTTGAGCCTCTGCCATCGTCTTCACATAGCTAACTCCACTGACCCTTTAGTTTAGAGCCCAAAGGCCACTTCTTCGGGGAGAACTTCTCTCTGCCCCACCTGTGCTAGCTCCCGTCCCCCACCACCCCACCCCCACATTCCACCTTCCCTGAGCTCCTGGATGTCGGCGGTTGCAGCTCACTTTTGCCCTTGCTGGTTCAATGCCCGTCCCTGCACTAGAAAGCCAGCTCCATGAGCGGGGCTCAGGGACTGTGCTGTTGTGCTTACTGTTGTATCCCAGTGCTTAGCACAGTGGCTGCACACAGGAGACACTCCAAGATTATGTGTTGAATCATTGGAGGGACAGCTGGGTGCCTCAGGTGACCATCAGAGTAAGGGCACTGGCCTCTCCAGCTGCTTCTACCGTGAAAGATCTGGAAAGCTCTGCCAGCCATTTTCACATACATGATCTCAATCTTTCCAACATATCCATGAGGTAGGTATGGTGATCCTCCCTTATAGGAGAGAGACAGAGGCTTGGAGAGATTAGCGAAATTTCCCAAAGTCACAGACTAGAGAGCTAGAACTCAAACTCTGGCCCACCTGACTCAAATGCGCTTCTTCCTGGGGGTCCCTTGGGCTGCAGCCGATTCTGGTGTGATGGAGACAGCAAGCTGCAGGGTAGATGACCCCAGACAAGGAAGGAGGCAGTCCCCTCTCCCCAAGATTCTTCTGTTCTCTACAGCCTGTATTAGTTACTTATTGCTGCATAACAAATTAACCCAAAAATTAGTGGCTTGAAACGATGCATTTATTATCTCACAGTTTCTGTGGGCCAGGAACCCAGGGGGAGTTCATCTGGGTCCTGAGCTTCAGGGTCCCTCACAGGCTGAAACCAAGGTATTGGCCGGGGCTGTGGTTATCTCAAGCCTCATCTGGGGAAGGAGCAGCTCCAAGCTCACTCCTGTGGCCGCTGGTGGGATTCAGTTCCTTGCTGGCTGTTGGCCAGAGGCTGCTCTCAGTGCTTTGTCACATGGGCCTCTCTAGCGTGGCAGCTTGCTTCATCAAAGCCAGCAAGCCGAGAAGGCAAGAGAGTGCCAGAGAAAGGGAAGTCACGGTCTTTATAACTTAATCATGGAAATGACATTCCATCACTTTTGTCGTAGTCCCTTCATTAGGAGCATGTCTGTAGGTCCAGCCCACACTGGAGGGATGGGGATGACACAAGGGAGTGAGTGCCAGGAGGCAGGCATCCCTGGGAGCCGCCACAGAGCCCTGTGCTGTTTGGGCAGCTATCAGATCATGAATTCCTACAGGGTGGCAACCTTGCCCTGCCCCCCAAACCGGCATGAGTGAGCAGGTTACATGCATTCATTCATGGACTTGCTTATTTATTAAACAGACATTTACTCTGTGCTTAGTGTGTGCTAGATCTTGATTGCTGGAGTTACAAAACTGAAGAAGCCTCATTTTCTGCCTTGAAAAAGAGAGATGTTAAAGAAAGAAGTGAGATTTAGTGCCTACTCATGGGGACTTTGGGCTATAATGCCCCTTTAACACTTACTATGTGCTAGGCGTCAGTCTAAGTACTGTACACATACTACCTCCCATTTGATCCTGGAAACAGCCTATAAGATAGGCACAGTCATGTGGAGGAGTTATTATCACTTCTTTTTATAGAAGAAGACACTGAGGCACAAAGGCGTTAACTGTTTGCTCAAGGTCACCTAGCTGGTGAGGCAGGGCTAGGATTGCAGCTCATGCAGTCGGGCTCCTGACTCCACACACTTAGCCCCTGGCCCATCCTGTCTCTTGAGAAGCAGGCTTCACGAGAGTGGCTTTCAGCAGAAGGACAGGTGCTAGGGGCTGTCCTTGGGAGCAGTTCTCCCTTGGCTTTTAGGGGCACTACGTAGATAGATAATTTTTCAGGGTATTATTTGGAATGGGGAGAGTGGCTGGGAAGCCCACTTGGCAAGCAAGGGAAGAGAGTTGTTTTGGTTTCAAAGATTGACATTTTAATAAACTGCTCTTAATTAACAGCACTTTGAAATTCTGAGTGGCGTGCTCTCCATCTCAAAACACGCGGGCGGGTGGCTTCTTAGAGAGCGGGATGCTTGTGGGTGATCTCCCTTTTTGAAACAAACCCAGACCCTCCAGTCACAATTTATTTTTCATTCCAAAAATGATCTTTACTGCAAATGTTGCTTTGGTTCAAGTGAATTAAAAATCCTTATTACACAGGAAGGCACTTCAAACAGTGCCCGGCTCGCCGCGCCGGCTGCGGCATCAAAGGCTCCGCTGGAATCTCTGATTACCACCCAGGCTGTTACCCACTCGGGAGCAGGCGGCATCTGAGGCTCGCGCCCTGGCTCTGGGACTGAGCGGGCTCAGGGGGCACAGAAGCCAGGCAGCCTCCATGCCACCCTGGTACCTCCCTGATTCTTGGGCTTGGAGCGTGTGCTGTGGGCACAAGGGAAGAGAATGGCGTAGATGACCTTGGCTGGGCACCTACTGTGGACTCACTTTTCTGAGGCCGAAGGAGGCCAGTCCCTATGGGCCTGTGGCCCCTCAGGAAGCAAGGCAACATCACAACTCTTTACTCCCTCCTGGGCCATGGGTATTATTTCCCTGGATCTAGAGATAGGGAAGGGAGGCTGAGTTTCATGGCTGCCCAGTTAGCAGGAGGTGAAGCTGAGATTGATGCAGCTCCATTTGATTCTGTCTTCCTTTCTAAGTTGAGCTCCTCAAGGTTAGGCTGGGTCTTCCTCATCAGCTGGCACAGGGGCTTGCTCAGGGCCGCCACTGGGCAATGTCCTTGAAGTGACCAAACCAGATTCATTGTGTCATTCAACAATACTTATTGAGTCTCCTACTACATGTTAGGTGCTGTTCTTGCTACCTGTATTTGTCAGTATGGGCTGCCATAACAAAGTACCACAGACTGCGTGGTAGACAAAGGAAATTTATTTCTCATAGTTCTGGGGGCTGGGAAGTCCAAGATCAAGGCACCAGCAGATTCGGTGTCTGGTGAGGGCCTGCTTTCTGGTCCCTAGACAGAACCTTATTTCTGTGTCCTCACATGGTAGAAGGGACAAATGAGGTTTTGGGGTCTCTATATAAGGGCATTAATCCCACTCATGAGTGCAGAGCTCATGCCAGTCACCTCCCAAGTCCCCATCTCCTAATACCATCATCTTGGGGGTTAGGATTTCAATATATAAATTTCTAGGAGACACAAACATTCAGACCATAGCAGTGTTGATGGCATTAAGCTGGTGGCCCTCTCAAAAAAAGATGTGTCCACAACTTAATCCCTGGAACCTGTGAATGTGACCTTATTTGGAAAAAGGGTCTTTACAGATGACTTTAAGTTATGGATCTTGAAGTGAGATCATTCTAGATTACCTGGGTGGGCCCAAATCCAATAACAACTGTCTTTATAAAAGACAGAAGAGGAGGAGGCAGGGGAAGAGGAGAAGGCCATATGCAGACAGAGGTAGAGACTGGAGTTTTTTTCAGCCATGAGCCAAGGAACCCTTGGGACCACCAGAAGCTGGAAGGGACAAGGAATGATTCTCCCTTAGAGCCTTTGGAGAGACCATGGTCCTGCCAACAACTTGATTTTCAATTTCTGGTCTGCAGAACTATGAAAGAATAAATTTCTGTTGTTCTAAGCTCCTCCTTTGGTGGTCCTTTGTTATGGAAGCCCCCAGGACACTACCAGAGCTGGCATTGGGAGATAGGAAGATGCCCTGGCCCCCTCCTTCTCTCTGGACATGCATGGGAGACACCGGGGGTGCTGGGGGAGGGGGCAGTGGCTGGAGCTCTGTTCAGCTCATCTGGGCCTGGGTCTGGGCCACTCTTCTCTGGAGGTGTTTGACTTCCCCCAGCTTAGGTGTGGAGGCAGCAGGCCCCTCAGCAACTTGGACATCATTACACATAGCATGCTAATGAGTTGAGTAAACGTAAGTGAAAATGAGTAGCTACATACATACATGGGTCCCTCAAACCACAGCAGGCCATGGAGATGTAGGGGCCAAGGTGTATGGTTAAATGCTAGTAGGGAGTGAGTGTGGTGGCTCACACCTATAGTCCCAGCACTTTGGGAGGCCAAGGTGGGAGGATCTCTTGAGCCCAGGAGTTTGAGACCAGCCTGGATGACACAGAGAGACCTCATCTCTGCAAAACATAAGAAGAATTACCTGGGTGTGGTGGTGCGCACCTGTAGTCCCAGCTACTTGGGAGGCTGAGATGGGAGGCTCACTTGAGCCCAGGAGTTTGAGGCTGCAGTGAATTGATTGTGCCACTGAACTCCAGTCTGGGTGACAGAGTGAAACTCAGCTCTAAAAAACAACAACAACGACAACAAAACAACACTGGTGGGTTTCCCTGTAGCTCTGGCCATTGAGATCTCTTGGTGTCCAGAAGGGTGGTGCTGGATAGAGATTTTCCAACTCTTTTGGGAGGGACTTCAGTAGTCCCCAGCTTTCCTTACCCATTTTCTCAGGGAGACAACCAGCTGCTGTTCCAATGCTCAGAGAGTCAGCCCAGCTTTAGGCAGTCCTTCCTGGGCTTCTCTGCAGAAAGCTCTTCCCTATATGGAACCCACGTATGCCTCTCCATGATGTCTATTTTTGTTTCCATTTCACAGATGGGGAATTGAGTCTTGGCAACATTCTAGAGGTACACATACCTTAAGTGCAGAAGCGAGCATTCTGAGAGACTATAGAACTTAGATTATCTGTCGTGGCCATGAAAAGAGTAGGCACAACACACAAGTGAGGACTTGCAGTTGTCACCCTATGCCATGAAGCATCCCTGTTGATCATCATGACAGGCACTGAGATAACTGACTCACGTGCTCAGCTGCAGTCCCTGGAAGACAAGGTAGGCTGCCGAAATTCGTGGCTTTCTCTCTACACCTCCACAGGATAGACGTATCCTGGGGGTGGGAGTTTTTCAGAATATTTCCTGATCTTTTGGTCTCCTGGGTCCATCTGCAAGCAAGCGTTCTGTCTGGCATGGGGGCATCCATCTGAAACCTGTCACTCTGTCTTAGTAACCTTGGACACATTATATATCAATAAATTTTAAAATACAAATTCAATTAGTTAGGGACATTGGAGAGATAAGATTGTATTTGAGCCTGAATTTGATTGGCCAATCACCCCTTCTTCCAGGTAGGGTAGTGCGGGTGGGTACACTCAAGGGGTAGTAGCAAATACCACTTCATTATGAGCTGGGACAAGCCAGGTGTCTTCCAATGCAGAGGCCTGGCAAGGTGGGGCAGGAACACAGTGGGACTTCTTTCTCTCCATCTAAGCTGAAGTCCAAACCTTACCATCAGTGAGTCACCATGTCCAAAGTTGGGGCTGTCCTAGGGCACAGTGTTACACAACTTACGCTTTCTGCAAACCGTTACTCATCTGCGATAAGCATCACGTGGAAAATGTAAATCAACACCCGCTTCCTTCACCAAGAAAGTCTTGCTAAGAAAAATATGTCAGTGGAACCAAACAGTATGCTTAGTGACATAGTCAATTTACATTCTGCCACAATCTTCTTATCTCATTGCAGGCCAGTAAAAACCAGTTCATAGCCTAACAGTGGTTCATGGACCACATTTTTAGTAGCACTGGTGCAGCGCATGTAAGAAATGCCAAGAGAGAAAGTTACCAGAGCCTGTCCTAAAGAATGGCAACCATTGACACACTAACACCCAAGCCAGGAAGCCACTGGAAGCAGAGAGGGATGGCCTCCAGCCACTAGGCCCCGCATGGTGATTCTGCTCATTAGCAAGCGTGGCCCCATCTAGCAGATTAGGATTTCTCCTCCAGGTGAGTGGGAGCGAGGAAAAGGCTGGGCAGAGAGATGAAGAGAGGGATGGAAGGGTTCCTTTTCCCCTATAGAAACTTCTTTTGATTTTGCTGTAAAGCCTTAGCAGCAAGGAAATAAGTTCCTGGCAATTGTACTGTGACACTTACATGTTCTCAAATTTTACAGTTCTTGATCAATGTAACAGCAGGAGGCCCACAGACATCTTACAGCCTTCCTGGAAAATGTGAGGTTCCGCTTCCAGGGTGCTGGCATGCAGGTTTTTGGATTGGCAGGATGCTGGGGAAGGGTGAGATGGACACAGCTACAGCAGTTCTTCAGCTGATCTGACTGGAGGCCAGAGGGCCCTAGAGGCAGGAGAGAGGCTGGCTCCCAGCTCCCCTTGGTGGGCTTCCCCTCTCCCCGGCCAGAGTGGTCAGCGTTTGAGGGGTCACAGCCTGAGAACTCAGCAGGGACACTCTTGGGGTGGGCAGGAGGGTCTATGACGGGTGGGGACCTGTGGGGACGTAGGGAGGAGATGGAGGGGTCCTGGGGTTTCCTTGCACTCTCACCTGTTTGCACCTGGGCTGATCTTGAAACGGTGCTGAAGAGGACCCGGGTTGCCAGCCTGCCCAGGAGGACGGAGGGTGAGTCCTCAGGGAAGCCTCCCACGGAGCTGGCTGGGCACTGGGCCCTGCCTGGGTGGTGCCCTTGGAGCTCAGTTAACTGGTTCCAATCCAACACCCACTTCCCAGGTTCCTCTTTTGCAGTGGGTTCTGCGGGGGACCCAGAACTGTGTCTAGCACACCCTGGCTAAAGCACTAACAAGAGCTACTAGGAAGTGCTCCCCGTGTGCCAAGCTGCTGCTGAGAGCCTGGTGTGTGTTATCTATTTGAGCATTACAGCACTCCTCAGAGGGAGGGGCTGTGTTATCCCCTTTTGCAGTTTCAAAAGTGGATCGAGATGGTGGAGCTGGGTTTTGAACTCTATAGTCAGGCTCTAGACCAGTGGTTTGACCGTGGCCGTACATTAGCACCATCTGGAGAGCTTCAACACACCACCCGTGCCCAGAGCCCCCTCTAAATCAATTAACTCAGAATCTAGGGGATGAGACCTGGCAACGATATCGGAAGATTATGCCCAAAGACTGGGTCGTGTGTTCCGCCAGGGTTGAGAACCTTGTCTCTGGAGCCCGTGGGCCTAGCTGCTGCCCTGCGCTGCCTGCGCCACACTCATCTCCACTGCAGCCCCCAGGTTGTGGGGACCCCTGAGCCTTTTTATCCCACTGGTTCACAGGGGTCACTGACACAGGGAGGACCAGAACAGTGTCATAAGAGAGGTACCAGGCTGAGAGCCTTGAGGAGAGAGGGAGCCTTCCCAGCAGGGAGGAATCAAGGACAAATTCCTAGAGAAGGTAGGAGAATTTGGGGAAGGGTCAGAGGTCAGAGAGGTTGTGGGAATTTAGGAGGGACCTCTAGTCTTTGTTCTTTCTTAGGGATTTGACTCCCTGGGTACTGGGAGCCATGGAAGTTTTATGAGCATGATACTGACCCCATCAGAAAGCCATCGCCTTGCTGAAGCCCCTGTAGTATAGTTTCTGCTATACCTCCTTACCCCATGGAGCAATGCTAGGATGCTGGGGGTGGGGGAGGGTGATGCTGGGAAATGGAGTTTGCAGAGGAATCCATTGACGACAATCAGGGTGTAAACACCAGAGTGTCAGAAGAAACGTCCTCTTGCCTCCCTCTACCTCCCCGTGCACACAAGCAATGACAAATGCTCCCAACACCTGTACACTGTGCTGCTTCTCCCCTCTTTGCCTTTGGCCCCACGGTTTCTTCTGCCTGGAGAGCCCTCCCCTTGTCTTCAGCCACAAGAACACATTCATGTTTACACTTAGAAACCTGCTCCAGAAGCCGGCGTGAACCCTCCCAGGAGAGATTTTTTTGAGATGGAGTCTCGCCCTGTCACCTGGGCTAGAGTGCCATGGAGTCAGCCTACCTTGCAGCAACCTCAAACTCCTGGGCTCAAGCAATCCTCCTGCTTCCCAAGTAGCTGGGATTATAGGCGCATACCACCCGGCTAATTTTTTCTACTTTTTTTTTTTTTTTAGTAGAGACGGGGTCTTGCTCTTGCTCAGGCCGGTCTCGAACTCCTGACCTCAAGTGATCCTCCCACTTTGGCCTCCCAGAATGCTAGGATTACAGGCCTGAGCCACCCAGCCCAGCCCCAGGAGAGATTTAACACTTTCCTCCTCAACCCTCCTGCACCATGCATATAATTCTGATCTCCTGCACAGAGCATGCTGTCACTGTAATTGTCTATATGCTTGATTCCCTGCTAGACAGTAAGCAACTTAGGCAGAATTCCTGGCACATAATAGGTGCTTAAAAAATAAGTCATTGTCAGGTTGAATTTCTTTCTGAAGAAGAAGGATGAGGGGCTTCTTGGGGAGGGAGGACAAGGAGCATTAACGACTCACGTTCATGGTGGGGGCAGGCATCACTCAGACGGCTCAGGGATCAGCTGGGTTTGGATCCCAGAATGTGTGTGGGTGCACAAGTGTGCAAGTGTGAGCTACCACTTTGCTCTGACGACTGTGGGCAGACCCAGGCTCCCAGGGCCAGCCAAAGAGGGGATTACTTTCTGGTTTAGTAAATTAAATGCTGAGTTTCTGTGAATTAAACCCCAAAGCAGCTTTGGAATGTTTTCACTGTCTCTACTGAGAAAATGAGATCTTTTTCATCTGGTAACCCTGGGATAATAGTACATGGATCCCTGGGCTCCAGTGAGGATTAAATGAGATCCTGTACGTCAAAGCCCCGGCCTGTGCCTGGGACACAACGAGGCCCCAGAAAATGGTGGTTCTCGAGCAAACGGAGGCTGGGGTGGGTGGAGCAAGCCTGAAATAAGAGAGCTTCATGCCTTAAAGACAGCAGCCAGGGCTCTTTCTGTCTTTGAGCTTTCAGTCGTAAGGCAGCTCAGGCTTCCCAACCTGTCCACGTCCTGGCAGGAGACCTGAAGCGAGTTCTTTAATCTCTCTGAGCCTCAAGTGCCGCCTGGTCATAGAACCTACTGTCCAGGGTTGCTGGAGGATTTGATGAGCTCATCTGTCCCTTACTCAACTCCCAGCTTTGGTCTTGGCCCTGCCAGTCCATTCCCCAAAGAGTGGCCAGATAAGCCCTTTAAAACTGAAGTCTGAACTTGTTATCTCCCTGCAGGCAACTGGGAATGCTTAGAATAAAATCTGAAGTCCCCGCCATGGCTGGCACACCCTAAGTGATCTGCTCCCTGCGTGCACTCTGCCGGCAGCCAGCCAGCTTCCTTGCTGTCCCTGAAGAGGCTACTGTCTCAGGGCCTTTGCACTTGCTGATTCTTCTGCCCGGAATGCTTTTCCTCTGGCTAACTGCATAGCTTGCCTCTGCGCTTAATGAATCTCTGCTCAAATGCCACCTCCTCCTGGAGACCACCCTGATTCCCCTTTGTAAATGGCATTCCCTCTCTATTCCCTTACTCTAATGCATTTTCCTTCATGGTACTGAGCAGTAGCTGACACTGTCTTGTATACTTGTGTTACTGTTGGTTCCCTGGCTAGAATGTAAGCTTCAGGAGAGCAGGGACATCGTTTGGACTCTGGCTCAATAGGTCCTTAAACTGAATGACTATTTGGCAAAGGAAAAAATGAATGAGTGAGCGCCCATAAAGCACCATTCCTGCCACATATAAGCACTCAGAATTATTAGAGATGGAATGAAATGACCTAGAAGCTTTAGCCCTAGGATTCAGTTCTTGTCCTGTTGTCAACTTACTGTGCACCTCCAGCAATTCACTTACTCTCTCTGGACCTCTGGAAGAGCACTGAGCATAAGAGATACCAGTTCCTGCCTTGGCTGAGAGAGATCGGGGGTCAGGGAAGGGTCAAATTGATAAGGAGACAGTTTGCCAAGCAAAAGAAGCTCCGGGAATATAAAAGAGAGGCCTGTTTTCTCTGAAGAAAGCCAGTGTCTCTAATTTCTCAATACGCACCAGCTGGGCTGTGTCAGGTGGTCGTGTGTAAGGGGAAAAAGAAATCCCTTTGACTGAAATGGTGATATTTTACCGAGACCACTTGGTTTTGCTTTCAAATAATTTCTTCAGGGCTCCCAAGTGTCTCCTCTTTCTTACTCATTAGCAGTCTACGGAACTTAAAGGGGAGACTCTAATTAGGGAAAACTTTCATATCATTTACTCACGAAAGATTGAAGAGGGCTGCCTTATGAGAACCTTCCAAATCTACATGAAGGCCCTTTGGCTCCAGGCCTCTGACTTGAGCTAAGGAGCAAAATCTAAAGACACAGGTCAGGAGGATGAATCTGCCATTTGGAGTAGGCAATTATTATTTTTTTAATATACATGCTGGAAAAGTACACAGGACTGGGGCATCTGGGGTGCCTGGGGATGGGTCTGACTCCTGCTTGTGGAAGAAGTGCAATTATTGACTCTGCTGTTAATGAGGAATGTGGAGTTTATAGGCTCAGGGCAAAGGAAGAGCAGCAGGAACAATCTGAACTGGGAGAGAACATTCCAGAGGCTCCTCTACCATGGCCTGATTCTGAGACCCCATCAGGAAGGGGGCAGGCCCACTCCTGGCCCCTCTGGGAGGCTGTGACAGTGAACAAATGTTTAGACTCTTATATTAATATAATACTAGTATTAGCTCAGTGTGTGTCAGCAGGGGAGGGAGGTTGCCTAGGCTGCTAATGTCTTGGGTCATATCAATGCTGGTAGAGCATACCAAATGAGGGAGGTGATAGTCTTCGGTCAGCTCCAGTGAAATCAGGGTGTTTGGGTCTGGTCTCCATAGTTGAGGGGCAATATAGGCAAAGTGGTAGTTATGAGGGGAAGGTGGTAGGGAGGTATAATTACTTTTTAAACCACTAACTAATTGGTAGTTAAGCAGCAGAACTAAGAAAGGGAAAAAAACTTTCTGATGACGGCTCTTAACCAACTGGCTATGGACATGACCTTGGAGTTAGGGGGATGTGAGTAGGAATCCTGGCTCCATGCTGCTGGGTATGTAGCCTGGAGCAAATATTTTCCCCTTTCCCTCTGAGCCTCATCTATAAAATGGAATAATAATGTTTTTTATTTCATAGGGTTTTTGTGAGGGTTAATTTGGGTAATCTATTACATCAAACGCTTAGTGCATAGTATGTGCTCAACAAATAGCAGAGATTATTAAGTACGTTTGTGCTTACTTTGACAGAGAGGGAAGCATCCTTGGAAGCATTCAAGGAGCAGAATTCCAGAAGGGACTCCTGCCTGGGAGGGCAATGGGCTAGCTGACCACAGAGCTTTAATCTTCTGGGCTTCTCAATGTGTCTTTAACGCCTCCTGGAACCAGGTCCCCCTGCTGTCTTGTCACTCCTAATGGAAAGTTCTCTCATAAGCTTGTCCCTAATAAGCTGTGAGGAACTTCATAGTCTTAGAACGTTCATATTCTGAGAAGCAGGAAGGATTATGTAGCTCGAATGGCAGAGTTTTAGGTGACATCACGGGGTGGTGGCAGGGGCTGAATCCCAGTCCGTGGAGGCAACAGTTTCCTCGGCTGCTCTGCTTCCTCTCTGTGTCCTTCGGGCTCTGGCCAGACGATGCCTGTGTGTGACATTTGTGTGCGATGTTTGTCCTGCGGGTGGAGAGGCCAGGGCTGTTCTCGGATGTGGTCCCTATAGGCCTTCCTTGGATCCTTTTCGCTGTGTTGGGCCAGGGTGGGACACGAAGCAGCTCGGAGTGTGTTTGGGGATAATGCGGATGGTGCCGACCCAGAACAGCACCACTGGGGGCTGCCAACTCCAAGCCCGGCAGCAAAGGACTCTGGGTCAACCTGGCACAGGAGACGTGCCCTGGGCCCTACGTACGCCCGTTAGCCTGCATGTGAGCCCACAGGGGGGACTGGGCTGTGGGTTCAGCCAGTGCAGTGACAGGAACGCAATGGGTGTGGGGAGGGGTGAAGAGAGAGGACTGTCACTCAGGGCCTATAGATGCCAAAGACCTGACCGTGCGTACTGGGGCCCAGGCCTGGGGGTCGGTGATGGAAAGTGGTCAGGGAAGGGAACAATGTGTTAGGTGTCATTTTATCTCATCAAGTTTTGAGCTAGATAATCTCATTTCCATTTTACTAATGAAGAAAATTTAGCTCAGAGAGGTTAAGCAACCTACCCAAGATCACACAGGTTGGGAGGAATGAAACTGATTTTTGTACCCAGATCTTTGTGACTTCAAAGGCTGTGCTCTCTCCATTTGGGCTTATTTTGCTCCTGGAGGAGATTCCTAGTGGGGAAAGGGAAAGTGATTGAGCAACCAGGAGGTGGGCTCTGCTACCATCGTGGTTTGAGAAACAGGACAGAAAAGCCCCTTGAGAATGGGAATTGAGGTTAGGGAGACTAATCCTGTCCACCCCCTCCCTAAATAAATGTTGGCATGGAAGTCGAGGCTGGCTTTCTTTTGAAGGAGGCTTTACTGTGGAGTCAGCTATGGGAAGATCTTGGGGGAGCAAGACAGTGGCCACCACCCACCGTCAGATGCATTCTGTAGTGATGAGAAAAGTCACAGCCCCCACTTGGCTGCGACAGCACAGATGGCACAGATGGTGGGATCAGAGACCAGACATTGACACTGGTTCTGCATGGACTTTCCCTGTAGCCTTGGGCCCACCACTCAGACCACCTCCAGGGGCGCATTGAGACTGCATCAGGGCTTCTCAAACTTAAGAGCAAGTGGGAATCTTCTGGGGGCTTGTTAAAATATAGATGCTGTTTCAGGAAGCCTGGATCAGGGCCCAAGGATTTGCATTTCTAACACACTCCCAGGCAAGGCTGAGGCCGATGCTGCTGTTCAGGGATTAAGTTTTGAGTGACAGGGTTCTCGTCTGGTGGACTCTGAGCCACACTTTGTAGATGGTACCAGGGATCTGGCATTGCTAGGAGTGGAGGGAATCAAGCTATTTTTCTCCCCCTGCGCAGAGCTCGAGTGTTACCAGACTGTACCCTGTGCCACGGGAGGCGCTAGCCTGGCCGCTTCACTCACCATTCGGGAGAGTAACGGAGAAAATGGTGGCTGCCCTGGTGGAACCTCAGCTCCTACTTCTAAGACTCAGCTCACATGTTACTTTCTTCAGGAGGTCTTTTCCTTTTTGAGACAGGGTATCACTCTGTTGCCCAGGCTAGAGTGCAGTGGCATCATCATAGCTCACAGTAACCTCACACTCCTGGGCTCAGGGCTCAAGTGATTCTCCTGCCTCAGCCTCCCAAGTATCTGGGACTACAGGAACATGCTACCATGCCCTGCTAATTTTTCTATTTTTTGTAGAAACTAGGTCTCGCTTTGGCTCATGCTGGTCTTGAACTCCTGGCCTCAAGCAATCCTCCTGTGTCGGCCTCCCCAAGTGCAAGGATTACAGGTGTGAGCCACTGCGCCCAGCCTAGGAAGTCTTTTCTAACTTGTTTCCTACCCTCAACTCTTTTAGGTGCAAAGTGGTTAATAACATGGACCCTGCAGCTAGAATTTCTGGGTTCAAATCCTGCCTTTGCCTGTGCGATGCTGGGCAAGTTACTTAACTTCTCTGTGCTGTGGTTTCATCATCCGTAGAATGGGGATGATGATAATTCCTATTTTATGATTAAAGGAGTTGATGATGATTTATTTGATGATTAAAGGAGTTATTACTATGTGTAAAGCTCTCAGGGTGAGCACTGCATAAATGTTAGTTCTCCTCCTCATTATTTCTGTCATCATCACCATCTTTTCCTTTACTCCCAGCCTCCCTCCAGGCCAGTCTTGTTCCTCTCTGACCCCATACCTAGCAGGGAGAAGCTGCTCGGATGTCAAGTGGGGAGCCTCCGCTGGGCTGGGCAGAGCAGGGCCTGCTTCCCAGAGGATGCAGATTTATGGCCAGGGATTACTGGCTCCTCCCAGCATCCCTGACCTTTTCTCATCTTATCTGGGACCTGACAGAAAACAGAGGGTGTCCCAGCTCCAGCCCATCCCTGCTCTGGGGGCCACGACCAAAGCTTTTGGGGTCTGGAGCTCTGCCTGTCTCCTGGGCTTTGCTCTGAGGGCAGCCCTGTCCCACAGTCAAGCCTGGTGGTGGTGTGGGGCAGCGGACTGTGCTTTAAAGCTCCCAAGGCAGGCACCGGCCCGGGTCTGCTGTGTCATGGACTCCCGGGTCTTTTCACCTAGTGCTGGGGACGGGCAGCCCCGCGAGGGCTCCAGGAGGGGCCACGTTTTGACAGAGCACAGTCCTCTCTTCAGATCCCCAGCTAAAAAGAAAAACGCATGCACACAAAAGGCCCACTGCCTAACGTAAAATATCGCTTCCTAATCCCAAATGTGGCCAAGTGTGCTGTTAAGATATTTAGAAGGCCCTTAAATTATTTCCACCTTAAAAATGTTTTCATGTCTCCTGTTTTGTTCACTCGGTTGGCTAAGGTGTAATTGCTCTCCTGGCCCAGACTTTGCCTCCTCACCAATGGGAACCCCAGTTTTGCATCTTGATATTAAGAACAGATTCTGCGCGCTGAATGGGGCATTGTTTCCTGGCCAGATCGGTAGCCGCTGCCTGCTTTTAGCGAGCGAGCGGTCCAGGATTGGCAGCCCGGCCCAGACCGCACTGTGGCTTGCTCTGATTACGCGATTCCATCCCGCTCCAATCAGGAGCTGAACACACATGTCCAGGTTTTCATTTGCTCCCCCCCTCCGCATTCCCCACGGCTGCAGGTTAAAGGGGTGTGTTTTGGGGGCTGGCAGCCTGCCCTGGTTTTCAGAGACTTGTGTTCAGAGGGCTGGGCTGGAAGATTGGGGGTGCTGTCCTCCTGGGTGTCTCTCCACCCCTCCGTCAGACCTTCGAGTCACAGCAGAGGCTCGGAATCTAAGTGTCTTCTGCTGATATGTCTTTTACTTGTGACTAGTAAAGGTTCTAGAAACTTCCCTCAAACTGTGAGCAATGAGAAATGCCCATTCTTTTCCCAGAACACAGGAATCCCCTGAGATTTTGCTCTTCTCACGTTTTTACAAATAGGTCTAAATATAGTCTCCCCATCTCATTTTAAAAGGAACGTTTAGGAGAACGTTCTATTGGTGACTTAAAAACTCTGACTGCAAGTCTTTATTATCCTCTCCCCCCCCCCACCTTTCTCCCTCTGCTCATTACAATGTTGGCTCATAAATACCAAAAACCCAAATAGAACCCTTTGAGCAGTGGGACCCAATGAAAGAACAATGACAGGATGTTGGCTTTCAAAGTGTCAACATTTGCCAAATAAGTTTATCCTTTATTTATTATTTTCATTGTGGCTTAAAATACACAGCCCTCGAAGCCAAGGCTGTAAACCGAAACGTATGGTAGTCCCGCCTCTGCGCGGGGTCCGCAGTGAACTCGGAGACTTTTCCCTTCACTCCTCACCAGTGATTGAGACCGAAGACAGTATGTTTTGAATTTACTTAGAGATCTACTGCTTTGGGCTCAGTTTTAGTACTTTTAAAAAGCAATCAATAATGGCTAGTTTGTAATAAGAAAAATTTATGAACTGACAGGCGAAATGTAATTACAGAGGGGATTCCTTGCAAGAAAAAAGAGGTGATGTGAACAGACATCTCGACAATCTGTTTGCACTCATTTTCATTCATATAAATGATGAAGTGCTTCTGGGTTGGAGCAGCGTTCTCCAAAGGCTTCCCGGGAGCCTGGAAAAGTCGCTGCCAAAGTTTTTACTAATGAAGGGCAATGACTGTTTGCATTAACTTCTCATTGTTACCCACAAAACGGATTTTTCACAGTGTTACTTTTATGACTACGGCTGTTGCCCGGCAGCAGCTACTACACCTCATCTTCTTGGTCCCTGGGGAGACCCAGCATGCTGTGAGCTTTCTGGAAACCAGGGTGGTGCTGCAGCCACCTTGGGGGTCTTCTGTTCCTTCCTCCCCTCTCTCTTGCCACTTTCTGCCCCTGCTGAGGAGAGAAGGGGAGCTTTCTGATTGCAAAAGGTGCCTTCAGAGAGGAAGAGCAGAGGTTCCTGGGAAAACAGCAAAATTGCCCCCAAACTCTCTGGTCGTGGTCACTCAGAGCATCAAGCATAGCCCCTCTACACATAGTAGTTCCTGACAAATGCTTAGAAAATCATGATAATGAGACCTGTACATCACTTTTCCATTTATAAAGTTCTTTGATATCAATGTCCCTTGTGACCTCCACAGCAATCTGAAGGGATGTTTATTACTATACTTGTTTTGCACATGAGGAAATTTAGGCTCAGTGGAGTTACTTGACTTGCCTATGGTTACACAGCTATGAGTACTTGAACCAGAATTTGAACTCACATTTTTCTGTGCTCTTTTGAACATACCAAGAATGGAAAGATCAGTTCTTTTAGGAAAAATAAGGAAAAGGACAGAAATTCTTGCTAAAGAAACATGGTCCAAGGAAATTGATGTGAATTTGTTGACTGTTTTAGAACAAGACCAAGGTTGCCAGAGGTGAGAACTGGTTTACTGTTTTGCATGTGCAGAGTGTTATGATTTTCCAAGTGCTTCCACAACCTGACTTTATGTCATTTGCAGCTCAGCACAGCTCTGTGAGGGAGGCAGGGAACTGTCAGTATCGCCACATTGTGGAGGAGAAGAGCAAGAACAAAGCCAAGAGAGGCAAGTGACCTGTCCAGGGTCAGAGGGAGCACCCCCAGGAAGACACAGGGTCAGCATGACTTGCTGACATGCAAGGGGATTCTTTCAATTGCTTTTGCACAAAAACCTCAATGTACTAGAAACAAAATGGTGGGTTCCTCAGTGATTTGCTTTATGTCCTCCATGCTACCTCTCAGCTGAAAGATCGTAAGTTGAGATCCGCAAATTAGTTGAAGCAAACAGCATCTTAAAAAGAGCAATAACCGGAAAAGTCATCCAGGAGAGGTATGAGGGTCAGCATAGCCCCATCTGCAGCCCCCACCTCCATACTGACATTAAGTCCTGGCCTTGGCACTATGGCCTCGGCAATGCTAAGTCAAGGAGGTAGGTGGTCCCATTTCAAAGAGGTTTTCCGTAACAAAGATGGAAATGTAAATGGCCCAAGCCTCCAGTTACCTGAGGATCCAACGCACAGCATCTTGCATGTCTGTGGGCATGGATGCTGGTTGGAGGTTTGGGTGTGTTTAGCTTTGTGCCACCACTCAGGGCACAGTCTTGAGTAATGAACATGGCAGAGAGACTTGTTTGCCTTTGGGGCAGGATGTTTGGATTACCCTGGCAGCCTTATCAGTCATGAATCTGGTCTGGACCTCCATCTGTATCTATTATTTGTTGCTATGACAGTGCCATAAACTCTGTAACTTAGTGGTTTAAAACAACGATCATTTCTTCTTGCTTGGTGTCTGTGGGTCATCTGGTGTTGGCTGATCTAGCCTGGGCTCAGTTGGGATCAGCCACAAGGCTATGGATTTAGTTTTGGGTCTGCCCCATGTATCTTTCCTTCCTCCAGGACCAGTGGACCACCTAGAGCAAGGGACAAGCCAAACTGCTTGAGCACAGTGCTGGCCTCTTCTTGAGTCACATTTGTAAACTTTCAGTTGGCCAAAGCAAGCCATGGGACCACGCACAACCTCAGTAGGCCAGGGAAATCTTCTCTGTCCAGTGAGATAGAGAGGAGTGAATATTTGCCGAATTATGCAAACTATCATACCATCTGCCTGACTCCAGCATCCTATTTCTTAATTGACTCTAACTCAGATGGAGGAACAAGATGTGATTAATCGTTATAAACGTCCCTCTGAGCCCCCTGCACAGCAGAGTGAGCCGTGGGAACTGAAGGGTGACTTCGAGAAGAGGGACTGGGCAGGTACACCTGCTTCCCACTGAGAGGCCAAGGGAATAGAGCTGGGGCCAGCAGATGACTGGTGAGTAGCTGAAGCAGCAGGACAGCGCTCAGGACAGTGATTAAAACAGAAGCACCTGAGCCTAGCACAACAGGGCTCAAGTCCCAGCTTCTCTCTAGCTACTTACCTCGCTAGCCCTCAGTTTCCTCTTCTGTAAAAGGAGGCTAATACTATATACCTCAGGTGCGTGACTGTGCAGGCAGAGGAGCAGGAAGCAAGGGCTGCAGGAAGCAAGTAGGTGAAGAAGTTTGGCTCTGAAGTGAAGGAGAGAAGTGCAATCATATTTAAGAAGGTTTGGGTTTCTTTATAGGAAGAGGGCACTAGGAAAAGTTTGTAAGTAAAATAGAAGGAGATAGTGGGAGAAAGAGATTGAATGTGGACGGTTTCTATTTTAGCTAGTTAGAATTTCCCTCAGAATTTCTGCATTCATTCAAAAAATGTTTACTGAGCTTCTACCATGGTGCCAGGCACTCATCCAGGTGCTGGGACTACATCAGTGAATAGAGCAGATGAAAATCTTTGCCTTCCAGGGCCACGCATTCCAGTGTGTTGCATGGGGCTGATATTTATTAAGCATTTACTATGTTTCAGGCACTGTGCTGGGTTTATAGTCACCTTTGCAAGTTGGTTGCTATTATGTCTGGTTTGACGACTAGAAAGCTGAGCTTCTGAGAGTAAATAACTTCCCAGTGGCCATCTGCACAGTAAGAGGCACGGCTGATATTGTTTGATCCCAGATCTTTCTGTTTGGCCACATGCTTGGACACCAAGATGGTGGTTTGCAAAGAAAGACTCTGAGACTCTTGGAGGAAACTAGGAGAATAGAAGAGAGGAGATGGTGACAGAACATGAAGGTGATTTCCAAAGACCAGAGATGGGGGGTGGGGGCGGCTGAGGTGTGCATAGGCACTGGGTGTATTGGTGAGAGTCCCGTCTGCAAAGGCTGTCCCTCTCCTGGCCTGTCCAGAGAGGCAGAGGGGCCCAGTAGCCCTTTCTTAAGAGTTAGGGAGCTGGGATGGTTCCAGGAGAATCACTGTGAGCTGCTTCACCATTAAAGCTCTGCCAGCTCCCACCACTAGTGTCAAATGCTCAAGGATAATGGGACTGAGGCCGGCCTGAAATCAAAAAGAAATTTGGAACAGATGTCAGGAAACCCTTTTTTACTTCAAATGTGAGGATAAGCCTAGCATTTATTGGCAGGACTCTGGCCCATATCAGAAACAATTAGCTGCCTGGCCTGAGATTGAAGGGCACCCCCAGCTCCCTTCTGCTTCCTTCCCAGCTTATGCCAGACAACATGCCTCAAGGGCCTAGGCATGGCCACCCAATGGGTGGACGGTCCCTGGGCCTCAGATTCACTCTGGCCTTCTGGGCTCTCTCCTCTTCTCCTCCCTACTTACTGCCTTTCTCTCTTCTTGCCCTTTTCTCTGATTTCCCCCCCTACTAAGCATGTGAGCTTGACACGTACTCATACACATGCACACACCAGATACACATCTGCTGATCTTGGCAACCCCTTTAGAGTTCATAATAGGGGTTGTTCCCAACTGTAGAGGGCCAGTACGAGATCTGTAATACTCCTCCTTACCAAGGATGCTCAAATAATCTGTGGAATTTACTCACAGTCCTTTTAATTGAGTGGACTTTTAGATGGGCCCCTGCTTTGGCAGTTCAATGAGTGTTGCATTCAAGGAGACCATTAGTTGAGCATCTACTCTACGTCAGGTGCTCTGCAAGCAGATCTCAACTTTGCCCGGTGTCTCTCCAGTCTGTGGGCCTAGATGGAGGTCTCTGTGATGGTCATAGCTCATGTTTCAATGGCTCCTGCCACATCCTGCAGGACTCCCTGATCTTGTTTGAAGGGCCTCAGGATGGTCACCCAGTAGGTCCTGGACCAGCTGGTAGACTGCAATTACCATGTGGCCTGTATTAGAGTCTTCCTCTTCTGCCTCCTGATGATGGGAGTCATCTGAGCTCTGATATCAGTGACTAGAGCCAGGTCACCAAATTGTCCCTAATCTGTCACCCCTCAGATGCTGGAGCATGACTTTACTTCATGTACAAAGATGGCCCTTCTGCCTCCCCCACCCCCATCTGTGTTGCTTGTGTCCCAGATGGTGCTGGTTATGGGCCATGTCTCATGAAGTCTCTCACGAAATCCATTCCTCCCTCTTCTCCTTGTAGTTCCTCTCTTTGTGGAGCTTAGACTAAAGTTTATTCCCTTAGCTGGATTGGGTGACCAAGATCCCCAACAGATGTCATGTTGTTATCCCATTCTATGAATTTCCCTACCTTTCTCCTCATTATATTCCCCTTCTCTCCATGCAAAGAGAATCCCATGTTCCCTGTCCCATGCCATCAGAGATACAAGACATGTCTGACTTTCAAGCCCAGTTGGTACTCACCAACTTATCTCAGGATACATTACATTTATTTTTCAAAACTATCCTGTGAAGAGGGTGACCATATAATTTTATGGTCCAGATCAGGTGGTAGAGTCTGAAAAAGGTTGAGGAAAGATCGCTGGACTATGCTCCAAGAGTCCTGGGTTCTAGACCTGTTTTTTCTACTAATCTTGATGTGGCCTTGAGCAATTTGGTTCTTCTCTGTGGTTTTCTGAGTTCCTACCTAGGAACTGGAGACAGTAAGAT
This sequence comes from Lepilemur ruficaudatus, assembly GCA_963574885.1. Classification (NCBI taxonomy): domain Eukaryota; kingdom Metazoa; phylum Chordata; class Mammalia; order Primates; family Lepilemuridae; genus Lepilemur; species Lepilemur ruficaudatus. The sequence goes on from CAUYRT010054682.1 coordinate 55,278, forward strand.
AACTTTCCAACTTTCCTTCCAGCTCTAGCAAGCAGTGATGCCTAGTCTAAGAACAAGTTGGGAGGATCTTCTTGGTGGTTTCCTTGTTCACCCAGCACGTGGTCATGCATTCCTTGAACATCCTCAACATGCACGTTCAGTGCTTGATGGACTGAGTCCCCTCAATGCCTTTCCCTGCCCTGATGGCCAATTCTAAAGCCTCGCTGTTCTCTGCATTAAACTATGTCTCCACAATGGTCTCACTTAATGAGAAGACCAGTACCTGCCTCACCTCCCGTCTGACTTCAGCCACATTGGCCTCCTTGTTTTTCCCTAAACACACTAAATCCTCTAGCCTCAGAGCTGTTTCCTCTACCTGAGACATTCTTAACTCAGATACCCACATGGCTTGATCCCTCATCCTTTAGGTCTTCACCCAAATGTTTCTTTATCAGTGAGGCCCTTTCTGATCACCTTCTCCAAAAGTGCACCCACACCACCACTTCCACCCCCTTCCCAGATTTACTTTCCTCATAGTATCCATCATCATCTAACATACTATATATTTTACTTACATTTTAAACCTTTATTGTATATTTCTGTGCATTGGGATGTAAGCTCCAGAGAGGCAGGAAATTTGGTCATTTTTGTAGAGTTTTGCATCCCTAGCCCCTAGAATCTGGGCTACGACCTTGATTAACTCTAGGAGACATCATTTGTGTAGCGTACAATAGTAGAATACAATGTGGTGGCTATACCTGAAACACCACCTGGCACATAGTTAGCACTTGATAGATTTTTGTGGCATGAATAATCTGTCTCTTCTTGGCACAGTTAGATCTCTTCAAAGTAGAATGTGTTGTCCATACTTAAGTTTCTCATTCAAAGGTAATAGAGGCATAAAATAGAATGATGCAGCCTTAGGAATTTCAATATTAGCTTTCCCCTACTCCCACAAGATTTAGGCCAGTCTCTTGCTCTTTCTCCAACTTCAGCTCTGAAATTTAATAATCAGGGCATTGGAAGGATGGCCTGGAGACCTGTGAAAGTAACAGTTGACACAGAGAGATTTAAGTTTATTCATCAGCTCATCATTGGAAGACAGTTCTCCAGGGGTCTCTTGCATTTTTGCATGTCTTGCCAGCAGGGGTGCTGGCTGCTTTTGTTCTGGGCTATCTTTTCAAGGATATCTGTATGGCTAACAGCCTTGGAAGGCAGGGATAGTGCGTTCCCCTGGAACAAAGGTTAGGAAGGCTCACTGTCCATTATAAGAGATTTGGATTCCCTAAGCTAAGAGGCTCCCTCTCTGGTGACTCACTCCCATGGGAGCACATGTATGATCTGGCCCACTTTGCATTGCCTTGTGGGAATTGGGGCTCAGGAAAATGGTGCAAAGCTAACACTTTGGCTACTGCTGTTGGAATCTCTAATCTTCCGTCAGCACCCATGAACTTATGGCAGCTGAATTTCTCACTCATTAGCTCTCAAGTAGGATAAAACCTCAGATGCTTCACAGTGCTTGCCACTCATGTATCATTCTATCCATTTAACATTTCAAATATCTTTTATTGAATTAATTATAAAACCAATGCCTATTTGTGGTGAAAACTTTCAATAATACAGAAATGCAAAACTTTGAAAACCAAAAAATTCCTTTTCCACTAACTGAGTTCTAGTGCAAAGTACTGGAGTTAACAAGGGTAGAGGATTGTTCAAATGTGTCATTTGGATCCAAGCATTTTGAATATAAATATTTAAATCAGAATTATGCTAATGCTGATGACATTCTTTCGTGAAAATATTTTCTAGCACTAAAAGCCCCTAGGCCAATTCAAATCCTTTTTTTTTTTTGTAGTTAAACCATTAATTAAGCCATCACCATGATTTTAGTCTTAATTTTATATTACTAAAATAATGACTTTTTTTTTAGTTCTTGTCCATGAAAACTTTGCATTAGATCTGGTTTATCGATCAGGGTTTGTTTTTTTTTTATTCTATATCAAATTATATTGATTATAGATTTGGCTTTGGTGAGTTTTCTTTTTTTTTCTTCCCAGCCATTATTTCAATTAAGTTCAATTTTCCTGGGTCAAACTGTATATATTTAAATTTTATTGTTCATTCTATTTTATGTTAATTATAATATAATTATGTTATAATCATAATATAAATAATATTCATTGACTTAGATAAAAGACAGTAATTTTTTACAGCTAATCCTAGAGGAAGTTGTGAGCAATTCTGCCTGAGGATCCAGAATTACTTTCTTGCCCTGGTCTGGTCTATTGTCAGCTAGTCCAATCGGTCTCTCTGGTTCCCATCTCTTTGTGTTCTTACTGTGTCATTGGCTAGGCCAGTAGCAAATGCAGGAGATAAAATTTGGGGTCAAATATCCTTGTGTTCAAAATGTCTGGGCCAAAGCAACCTGCTTTTGGTACATGAATATGACAGGTGGTTCCTGCTCTCTAAGTGTAGAGGAATGAGGACTGTGGATATATGCAAATGAGAACTGAGTGGCCTGAGCTAAGTGCTAACAGCATTGAACCCAGTGCCCCAGGGGCATACAGGAAGATTCAGGTACTCCTTCTTGAAGAAGCTAAGAAGGGGAGACTAACCATACCATATTCACCAGCCCACTCTAATATGAAAATGTGATTTCACAACGTGTTTCAGGAAAAAAGCTGCAATAAAGGCTAGGGGAAAAATAAAAAGCTCTTCTGGTTAACTTTCAGTAAGCTAGAACTTTCCAATTACTTATAATGCCTCCTCCCTCCTTGCCCCTTCCTGAACACTTTGGTTGATCAAGGTTGACCTGCACCTCCCGGGGGGTCTAAGAGAAGTGCCCTTGAGTTTACTTCATGAACATTTGGCTTCGGGGACAGGAAGACACTTACATGGTGCTGTGTCTTTTAGACACAACAGGCTAAGTCATCTTTCTTTGTGTCTTTTTCTAAACTGAGTATCTATTAATATAAAACCTTGCCGTTGCTGGGGCACACTGGGGCTGGCCAGGAGAGGCTCCACGGGCTGCTGAGAAAGCTTTAGAGGCCATTATCTCTTCAGGCGCAGCAGGGACCAAAGCAGGTGTCATTAGAGGCCTTTAAAGGGCTGGTCTGCCTCTGCCAGAGACACAAAAAGTGTTAATTACAAAGAAGAGCTCCCTGGACAAAGGCCCAAAGACAAGAAATTGTAAAAGGTAGGGGAAAAAAAGAAAAAGTGAAGACAAGATAACTTGGGACCAGATGGCAGTTCCCTAAACAATAAACTCAGTGGGAAGTTTCTGCACCTCTCTGCAATTGCAGGGGCCATGAAGAAAAAAGAACTTTTAGAACACCATTAAGATAGGAATCTTCAAATCACAGCTGGTCCTAAATCCTGCAGAGCCAGGTCTGGAAGGAAAAGGGTTCCCTGGGACTCCCAGGCAGGGTTCTTTCTATATATCCCACGGGCTCTCTTGTCTCTTTAGAGATTTAAGGAAAATCATGTGACTTTCTCATCTTTTGAAATCAGCCAACTTAACATGAGTAATTAATGGCATTGCTTTCCTGGCTTTCTAGCATGTGACATTTGTAATAGAAGCCTCTCTTAGCAACCACTTCATAGATGTACCCAGGACAGACCAGCCTGAGGGTGGGACCTGAACCTGCAGATTCAGTTAAGTGCTGGGACACCTGCCCAGCATGTACTTACCACCGTCTCATGTGCTGTCAGCAAAGCTAAGACAGAAAGAATATTGAAGTCAAGAAAGACTCAGTTTTAAATCTCAGCTTTGCCACTTAGGATCTGTGTGACCTTGGGTACATCACTTTACTTCTCAGAGCCTCCATTGTTCTCTCTGTAAAATGGGAACAGTAACACCTGCTACAAAGGGCCAGTGGCATGAGACAGTGAAATGGCTCCAAGTCTGGGATTCCTTCCACCATATCACAATGGTCTCTGCCTGCCTTCTATGGCCCCAACACACTCATTGAGCTAAAAGAACTTATCAGCGATGGCGATGAAGGTGTCCTCAGTAGGAATGGTGATGACGAGGGTGGGAGCACAAACTCAAGGTCAGTTTTAGCCCCAAAACAGGTTATCATACAACAGGGAACTTGACAATCAAGGAAATGGAACTGTTCTTCAGACACTATTGGATTATTCCACCATGAAGTTTTTGAGTGATGTCCTTCACCCAAGTATCTGGTGAATGTGGCTGTTCATGTTAATACTGATTATTGATTATATAGGTGGGCTCCTCTCTCTGTGATATTTCTCATGGATAATTAGGGAGATGATAATCTCTTGGCATGTGTCATTTGTCAACAATTCTAGGAAGACTAAAAGACAAATAAATGCCTTTACAAGAAGTTATATTAGTTTTAATATTCGATTGAGAGGTAAATAGATACCTAACATCACAAGGCTCATCCTGACATGAACTCTGAGAATTGTAGGGTGACTTCAGTCTTCAACAGCTATTTGCAGCCCATCACATTTCACTTATTTTCCTAAGGGGTATACAGGTAAACAAGGCACTTTTACTTCCTCCCTGTCCTGGACATCCATTGTAGACCTTGAGCTTTGGAAGAGGCCAGGGAACTTGCATTATTAGCTCTGCCTGAAGTCAGCCTCTCTCCTCTCAGCCACCACTGCCCACGAGGCCTGTGATGTCCTCAATTTGGATCAATTGCCAGTTGTGGTGGGTTGAATGATATGCCTACTTAGAATCTGTGATTGTGTCCTCATTTGGAAAAAGGATTTCTGTAGATGTACTTAAGTTAAAAATTTTAAGATGAGATCATCCTGGATTACCTGGGTAGACCCTAAACCCAATGACAAATGTCCTTATAAGGGACAGAGAGGAAAAGATATCAACAGGAAAGAGGGGAAAGCATGGGAGTATGGAGACAGAGCCTGGAGCGATGCACCAAAAGAGAGTTGGAAGACACAGGAGGATTCTCTCCTAGAGCTTCCAGAGGGAGCGTGGCTCTGCTGACCCCTTGATTTGGGCCTTCTGGCCTCTAGAACTGTAAGATAGTAAATGTCTGCTATTTTAATACACCCAGTTTGTGGTAATTTGTTAAGGCAGTCCCAGGAAACTAACTCACCAGTCTAGTCTGCTGTCACCAGGCACTGGTCTTTTCCAACCCTCCCTTCCATATTACCTGGGAGAAGGTGATTTAATTGTTCACACTGGGGTTGTCTTCTTGTCTCTTTGCTTCTTACTTTCAATTTTCCTGGTTAGCTCAGAAAGTTGTTTCTTTCCTTATTGAGTTCTATCTGCTCACCCTGTCTTCCAGGTCCGTTATTTTCTCTACGGCTTCTCTACATTCCAGTCATATTGGCTTTACTTTATTTTTTTAATATTCAGAGGGTTCAGACACATGCATCTCAGTCTCACTTTTTCCACCTGAAGATACCTGTGCTTTGTGGCTCCATTTAGCAGAGGCTTCCCCCATCCCTGTGTTTACAGTACATGGTCATCAATCATCTAGGTCACTGTCTCTCTATTCTGATTTTGTTTCCACAGCATTTTGGCAGGGGGATATTTCTAGCACCTGCTTGCATTTATTCACAGATGAGAAGCTCACCAACCCCAGGACAGCTTGTCCCGTTTGATTCTATCTGCCTGTCAAGACCTTACATTGACCACTGTATTAGTCACTTTGGGCTGCTATAACAAATTGCCATAGACTGGGTGGCTTAAACAACAAACATTTCTGGAGGCTGGAAGTCTGAGATCCAGGTGCTAGCATGGTCAGGTTATTGGTGAGGGCTTTTTCAGGTTCTTAGATGATTGTCTTCTCACGTCTTGACATGGCAGAGAGAGAGAAAGATCTCATGCCTCTGCCTCTCTTGTAAGGGAGCTAATTCCATCATGAGGGCTCCATTCTCCCCAAAGCACCACCTCCTAATACCATCACCTTGGGCGTGAGGATTTCAGCATATGACTGGGGAGATACAAACATTCAGTCCATAGTAGCTATCTGTTGAGCCAAAACTGCTTGCTTGCCTGTAATTTCACCCACTGTTCTTTCTCCCCTTTTAAAGTTACACAAGAGAAGCAGGCTTCCAATATTTGCAAAGAGCTGTCATCATCCCTAATGCCTCTTGGTCCCAAGGTGAATAGCCCCACTTTCTCCAGATACCCTAGGTAGGACCTGCCTTTTGGCCCCTTCAAGATCCAGTGCATTCTCTGTACAGTGCATCCTCTAGCCTGGGGACCTCCAGCATAGCTGTCTTGATGATGGTAAGTGCTCTCCAGTCCCTCACAGCATAAACCCAGGTGAAGAGACTGGACATCTATTGCTTTCTTGGATCTTTGCCTCCCTTCCTCTTGGGAAAAGTCCTTATCCCACTCCTTAAGATTCTGATGAGACTACTGACCAAAGGCCTGAATATTCTCACCAAGGCTAGAATGTGGGGCCCCAGGAAGGGTAGCTCAGAGCCCTGGACACAGTGTGTAGGGCTGGATCTTGCAGGGATTAATTTGTGATCAGGAGCTGTTATTATCATGTAAGCCTGAGGCTGCTAGAGGGCTATCTTTCCCACCACTGGAAGAGGCCCTAACAGAGAATGCTGCTGGCACAATAGAAAACAATAGAGAGCAAGAGAGAGAGAGATGAGGGAGAGAGAGAGAAAGAGAGAGGGAAAGATCACTTATGATATCCTCGGAGCAATAGAGAGTCAACTGTGATTGATATTAACCCACCCCTTGACTTTTCAGTTACACAAGCCTAAAAATTCCATCTTTGCTTGAGCTAGCTTGACTTGGGTTGCTGCTTTTGTAGACAAGAGTCTTGACTGACACATCCAGTGTGGCCAGTGGTCCCCATTGGGCCACCTAGGAAGGATGGCTGTGTTTGGTCCTGGGCATGACCAAACCTCCTTGCTTCTTTCTGACTCTGCCTTCAGCCAAGGTCATGCAGATTCCTTCCTTCATAACACCCCAGCCATTGCAGTCACCTTGTTTCTCATTGGCCATTTGTAACCCTAGCCCCCAGCCTTGGGGTCTCACCACTCTCTGCCCCCTGAGCCACATCTCTGAGCTCTGTTTCATTAGATCTCTTGTGCAAAGAAGCGTTCTCATGCCATCTCCAAGGTCTTGTCCTCCTCTAACCCAAAGGAGCCCCTTTGGCCTAGTTGATGTCTCTGCCTCCCTCAGATGGGAGCCACACTGCAAAGGCTCCAAGAAAGCTTGTGCACCCACGTGAGGAGGATCACCTCCGTTCAATCCAATTTAACTGTAGGAATAACAGCGTTGAAAAACAATCTTTAACAATCAATTCTGCAATGAATTATGCAGCAAATCATAAGCATCGCTCCCAAATATTATGTCTACAGGAAATGGCCTTATGCAGCTAATTGTTAACTGGGAAACTCTTTCATTAATTCAAACGGGTCAACATTTTAAAATGATACTGTCATATAAATGCAGTGTGAAGGTTTACGTGCAGATCACTCTAAGGTATCCCTTTTTTTTTGGTGAAGCCGACTAATGCTGCATTATGTTTTATTGTGCAATAAAATTATGTGCTAAAATTATGCTCATAAATGTACGCAAATGTAAACCAAGCTATTAGTTATGTTTTCACAGATAAAAGTCATTAGCATAGCTATCAAACTCTTCTCCCATTTGAATAACAGAATTATGTCTGGAGTCTCAGGCTGGCTTGCTGGGGCTCTGTCTCGGGGAGAACAAGTGTAAATCTTGTTGCCTGTGGGAGAAGGATCCTGACCCGACTTCCACCGCCGAGGCCCACCCTGCGTTGAGCCAGCCGGGGTCACCAGCTGAGGAAGGACCCTTTCAGCATCTCTCGGCAGCTCACGTCCCTGGGAAGTCATTCTTAACACCTCCCCACCTACTTCCTGCTAATTAGACTTATCGAAAAACAATTGCGGATCTTTTGAGATTTCAGGGGGCTGACAGCATCTTTTAGCAACAGTCACAAGGAAACAAAGTTTCATGTATAATTCATGAGGTGCGTGGTCATCCTGGTGGGAAATTATCTCCGCTGACAGACTCCGCGGTGGTGGTGTCCTGTCAGAATGGCCTATAGTGTATAATTAAAACCTGAACAGAACAAATTAATGCTGATTACTTTATAAACAGTTTGAAAGCTTGAATTCTGTTCCCTGTCTTGCCAGAAGAAAACAGATATTTCAGAAATGTGTAGATCTCCCCCCCAGCCCCTCACTAACAGTTCCGTTAATAAAGGGCCCTTGAATAGATATTGCAGTTAACATTCTTTGTCCTCCAGTCTGCTCCCGCGGTGCTCAACTGCACTAAGTCAGAGGGACCAAACCCAAAATTTGGCAGGTGCTGAATCTCCAGGCGGGGAGCGTCTCCCCCTCTCCCGTAACACTGTGTTTGTCTGTCTGTCTGTCTGGGCTGATAAAAGCTTTAGTGTGCACAGAATACAAACGTGGTAAGGGCTCACCAGGTCAGCTACTCAACTTCTTATCTTGTTGATAAGGTAACTAAGGCCAGTGGAGGGGAGTGACTGCCCAAAGTCAAGTAGAGCCATGACGAGATCACTGGATTGCCGACACAGGCCCTGTGTTTGGAACAACCACAGCAGCAGTATTAAACTAACACTCTCGAATACTGATTACGTACCAGGCGCTGTGCTAAAATGTCACTTAATTCTCACAATCCGTGAGGTGCGTACTATTTTTACCACCCTTTTATAGATGGGAAAGACGCTCAGAGACATGCGGTTCCCGGCCAAGATGCCCCACTCCGTTGAATGAATGAATGACAGGTGGCGGGCTCATTTCACTTTCCCTCCGTCCTGGCAGACGCCAGCCTTACCCATGCGCCCCTCCACTGTGGCCTGAATTCTTTCACCAGTCTCTCAACTAGTCTGTCTCACTGCTGCCAACTTTGATCTCTTCAAATTTATTCTCCACACCTCAGCCAGGCCTAGCTTTTAGAGATAGAAAACGGATCATTTTGCCTCCAGCATAAAATAATTGGTTCAACAAATCTTTATTTAGCTTCAACCATTTGGCAGGTATCACGCTAGGGGTAGGGTATGTACAAGTGGCTAAAACACATGGAGGCCACCCTCATGGAGTTTACCGTTGTGGGGAGGGGGAGATGACAGGTTTCTCATTGCTCCTGGGTCAAAGTCCAAACTCCCAACCATAGTTTAAAAGCCTGCCCAACCCTGGGCTCTGTCTTTGTCTCTAGCTTCACTTCCAGAAACTTTTCCTGCATCAGACTTGTTTAGAAAAACAGGAAATGGTCTTAGATGGCTTTCTCTAGTGCAAAAGCCTATGAAATTGAACTTGATGACCATCTGTCCTGTCTGCCCTGAAAGAACCCAGAACTATTAATAGAATTGTCTTTTCATTAGTGGAAGTGATGGAGCACAGCCTCACATCACATCCCCACTGGGTGAGCTGTATTTCCATAGAAGGAGATGGTGTGGTTTGGTAAAGGGAGCATAGGACTGAGCCAGATGTGGGTTGAAGTTCTAGCTTCATCTCTTAGTAGTTGGCTGAACTTGGACATGTTATTTTCTCTCTATGAACCTTAGTTTTATTAATACACAAAATGGGACAAATACTACCTTCATCTTATGGCAGGGGTGTTCAAACATTAGCCTGCATCACAATCACCCTGGCTTGTTAAAACAGTGCTAGACCCCATCCCCTCCTGACTCAGTGGGTCTGTGCTGGGGTCAAATAATTGGCATTTCTGACATGTTCCCCAGGGATGCACTGGGAACCACATTTTGAGAACCACTGTCTTATGGCATCTGTGAATTTTTCTTTTTGTTCTTTTTTGCTGAGGTTTAATAGTGCATATATGTTAAGTGTATAGTCTGGTGAATGTTTGCATATATTTACACCCATATAAACACCAACCATCCTAACCAAGATCCAGACTACAGTTGACTCTTGAACAACATGGGTTTGTACTGTGTGGTTTTTTTTTTTAACCAAACCTAGTTTGAAAATATAGCACTGGGGGGATGCAAAGCCTGAGTATAAGGAGGGTTGACTTTTTGTATATAGCCTGGTTCTGTGGGGCTGACTTCACGAGGATTTGGGTATATGTGGGGGGTCCTGGAACCAATTCCCCACATATATTGAGGGACAACTGTATTCCCAGTATGTCATAAGGATTCCTTGTACCCATTCCCAAAGGTAACCACTATTCTGACTTGTATCACCGTCTGTTAATTTTGCTTGCTCTTGAATTTCTATGAATGGAATCATACAGTGTGCACTGTCTTATGTCAGGCTCATTTTGCTCAATATTATGTCTTTGAGAGTCACCCACAGTGTTGTATCCAGCATTTTGTTCTTCTTCATTGTTCTGTAGTATCCTATTGCATAAGTATGCCATAATTTATCTATTCTATTGCCGATGGACATTTGGGTTGTTTCCCATTTGGGGGCTATCATGAGTAAAGGCACTATGAACATTCTTGCACCTGTCCCTTGGAGAACACGAGAACTAATTTCTATTAGGTACAAACCTGGGTGTGTCATAGGAAATACATTTGATTACCTTTAGTCAATACTACCATTTTCCAAAGCAGTTTTACCAATTTACCCTCCTGACAGCAGTGTTTGGACATTCCAGTTGCTCCACATCCTCACCAGCAGCTGGTATTGTTGATCTTTTTTATTTTAACCGTTATTGTGGGAGCGTTTGTGGGATTTTAGTCTGAGCTTTCCTGGCTCACAGTTGGTGATTAAAAATGTTTGTTTCTTTTACTTTTCCTGGGAGGGGACTGTTTTAAAACCAAAACAAGGAGTCATGCATGGTGAATATTAAGTTCAGAGGCAGGACTTGGTGAAGTGGAGGATGAGGAGGAGGGAAAGGGCATTTGAGATCTTCCAATCACATTTCCTACTTGCCTTTGTCTTTCCACTGTGGAAGAGAAGTGACAGGTAAGACAGAACTCACTCGCTTTCTCTGACACTGGAGGAAGAAAATGAACTCCACAGGATATGGTTTGTCTCCTGCGCCTGGCAGGCCTGGGTGCTGAGTGGCCTCTTCTGGGGCAGTAGCAGGCTTCACCTTCCCGAGCCACCCAAGCCCCTGCTTCCTGCTACCTTTTCTAGGTCCTCCAGTTCCTCTACTTTTAGGCAAGCCAGGGCAAGGGAGGCTGTGAGTGGGCTGGGGCCCTGAGCTGGCTGAGGGGGCCTTGAATGACAGGGGCGCAGGGGCAGTGGTACGGCAGAGAAAGCACTGGATGGGAAGTCCAGGGTCCAATCCAACCTGGTTACCAGCTCAGGGCATGACCCTGTCCCAATCTTTCTGCTTCTGTCTCCCTTGTCTCATCTATAAATGAGAACAAAGATTCCTACTTTCTTCAAAGTGATTCTGATAACCAAATAACATGAAAATCTTTTCATGGTAAAAACCATGCAAATGAAGGACAAAACAAACTGTGTTTGGATGAACACGTGTAGCCTGAGTATCTGGTCTATTTTTCTCCCAGCCTTTTTTACAAGACTATGCTAAAATGCAAGCCAGTACCTGCATTCCTTTTCATTATTTCATTCTCTGGAACTGCAGTATGCACACTTCAGTAAGTGCAGACAGCGACTGTGGAAGCTGGCCCGTTTGCAGACAGCCACCTCCATTTCCACAGAGGTTAACAGTGGCATGGCTGGCTGCCCATGGCCTAGGAAGTCACTGGTCCACTCGGGGCTCAGAAGCAATTATGCTTTACACCCATGCTTGGGCAAGGGGCCGGAGCTTGGAGAAGGCGGAACTTGCTTTTTTGTTTTTTTGTTTTTTTTGCTGTGTTTTCTGACAGGTGATCTCTGAACCTTGTAGAATCTTGGAGGAAAGTCTATTTGCCACTTAAGAGGCAGCACCCACGTGGACAGAGAAGAACCTGAAGGCCAGAAGCACCATAAAGGATGTCCTGGGGCTAGGATGTCTCTGGCTGTGCTGGTTCCAGGAACACCACCTGCGCAGCTGCACGGAAGAGAATAGGGTGGCTTAGAGGCTGACTCACACGATTGTTCTGGGTGCACATTGTATAACTCTAGGGCGTGCCATTCATATCCTGTCATTGTAGATTTGTATATTTATTGTACTTTTCTGGCAGATGACAGGTAGTAAATTATCTTGATGGAAGGGTGCACAAAGCATTCCAGAGGCTGGCGGTGGTGCGGATCAGGTGTTGAGCTCTCACGCATCCCGCACCTGTAGAATCCAGTCCTCACCCCTGCTCCTGGTCTGATGGGTGGTTTTTCTTCCCCTGAAGGCAATGACTGACCTTGATATACCGGCTGAGTGGCCAGAGAGCCAACCTCTGCCTGCGGAGAGAGTGGACTTGAGAGTCCAAACAGCTGGATTAAGTTCCCAGCTATACAAGTTTTAAAAATCCTTTCTCCCAGGACAATCTGCCTAGCACCAGCTCACCTCCCAACTTCCCCAGGAATGGGGCTCTCTCACTCTGTGCCTTCAAGAAACGTGGAGTGAGATTTTCATTCCTTTTCCTGGAGCCAGGACTCCCTCTTGGACTTCCCCCAGCTGTGTGGAAAGAGCTCTGGCCAGGGACACTGGAACCTGGGTTCTAATCCCCCTCTGCTCTTAACTGTGGCCAGTTCACCTCGCCTCTCTGGGACTTGGTTTTCATATATGCACATGGATGGCCGGGTGAAGTGCATGTTCTCAAATCACCCCGTCTGTATTAAGTTATATCCCAGGTTCTTGTGCACTTCTCACCCCCCCTGGTCTCAATTTCTTTCCTTGTGTTTTGTGTTGAGAGTCTCCTGGCCTGGCCTGTCTCTTCCCCTTTCCGATTCTTTCTGCCCCTGGCGTCACTCCTGTTAGCCTCTGACTTCATGCCGGTGCCTGGCATGGGCGCGGGGCTGGGCTTGTGTTTGCAGCACAAGCCGCCTCTCCTCAGGTGTGTCTTCTGGTAAATTTAATTCATGCTGTAAATTTTTCCATTTCTTGGCACTGAATCCTTACCAGTACTTTCAGTGAAATCTTCAGATTATATTTATTCCTTTTTTTTTTCCTTTTAGAGTGTGAGATCTTCAGCACACTATCAGTATTTAAGGGTCCAAAGCGTGCAGTTACAGAGAAGTGTGTGCATTAGTGTGCTTCAAGGGGCAAGGGGGGGGAAGCTGTGGGAGGGGTTGGAAGGGTATCTGTTCTCTGTCATAGCAAAGAGCAAGAGGTGATAGGCGCACACTTCAGCCCGGGAATCAACATTAGACACCAGGGAGAATTTACTGAGAGGGAGGAATGCGGACTGGACTTGTGAAGCCTGTCTGCATAGATGCCAGCTCCCTGCGAGGCACTAGGCTCCAGGCCATGAATCCAGGGATGAATAAGACCCAGAGGCCCTGTCCTCATGGGAGTTAGAGCGGAAGTCACGAGAAAGAAGTGAACAACTTACCATGATACTCACAACTCTGGAGTAGCAAAGATACTTCTAAGCAAGTCACAACATTTAAAAGCCATAGAAGAAAAGATGGATACACTTGCAGACATTAAAAATTTAAGTTTGATATAATAAAAGAAACCGTCAACAAGTTTAATGATAACTAAAAGCTTGGTAGAAAATATTTGGGCCATATGTAACATAAAGGATATTCAACTGTGTTATACCGAATACCTACAAATCAAAAAAATAGAAACGTGGGCAAAGGATATAGATGAGTTATTTATTTCTGTATAAACAAGTCACCCCAAATTGAGTGGATTAAAACATTTATTATCTCACAGGGTCTGTAGGTCAGGAATCCAGGCCTGGCGTTGTTGGGTCTCTTGTAAGGCTGCAGTTAAGGTGTTGGCTGGGGCTGTAGTCATCTCAAGGCTCGAATGAAGAAGGACCCACTTCCAAGCTCAGTCGTAACACTGTTGGTAGGATTCTGTCCCTCACAGGGTTGTTGGAATGGGAGCCTCAGTTCCTTGCTGGCTGTCGGCTGGACAGCCAGGTCAGTTCGTCGCGGTGTGGGCTTCTCCATAGGGCAAGTGAAAATATGGTGGCTTGCTTCATCAGGCTGAAGAGGAGCCAGGAGGGCAGAAAGAGTGTTAACAAGACAGAGGGCACAACCTTTGGTAACTTGGGAGTGACAACTATCATCTTTGCCATATTCTACTCATTAGAAGCAAGTCGTTAGTTCCAGCCAGCCTCCAGGGAAGGGGATTATACAAGGGCTAGAATCCCAAGCAGTGAGGTCATGGGGACTGTTTTAGCAGTCTGCCTGCTATGGGGTGCAAATGGATAGGCCACAGGAAAAGTTAGGACCCATAAACTTCTGAGGAGATGCTCAGCTTCACTAATACTGAGGAAAATGCAGGTTAAAATGATAAAGAGAAATCATGCTTCATCCACCATGGTGAGGAAAATTAAATCCTATGACATCTAGTTTTGGCAAGCATTTTAGGAAGATCGTACTGTCATAAAGTGGTTAGCGTAGCAGAGCAAATAGATACTGAGCTTATGCTCAGGAAGATGTTTGTAACTTTTTGTCCTGCCAGGGAACATCTGATACAGAAAAATACAGGTGCAGAAGGAAGTGCGTTCAAGAATATTCAATGCAATAGTGTCTGTGATAGTGAAAACCTGAAAACCACACACCTGCCCTTCTATAAGGACGGTTAACTAAATTATAAGATATCTAATCTATAGAGTTCAAGCCAGAGCTAAAAACAATGAGGCAGATGGAAAGGTCTTCAAAACGTATTTTTAACTGAAAAACAAATTGCAGAATAATTCATCTAATACCATGTAAAAACAAACAAAAAGCACACAACCAAATAGAACCATTATTTTTCTACATGCACATATATGTATATAGCACATATTGAAACTAGGGACGGACACAGGACAAAGAGCCAATAGTAGTTACCTCTGGGGCAGTTAGAGTGGAGGAAGGATAATGGCTAAAGGGCATTGTGCCCTTATCTGTATTACCCTCATTTTGAAGAATGTGTGTATATGTTATTTGTTTGATTAAAAAAATAACTAAAAAGAATGAATATTTTTAAATCATACACTTGCCATCAGTGGAATGAGTACTATCCGTTATCTTGAGAGTCTAAAGTTCCTCCTCCTAGGAAAAGAGAATATACCATAGCCACAATTCTCAACCCTGGACCTCAAAGTTGTTGAGCACTATACGCCAGAGTAGGGACAGAGTCTGGAAGCTTAGGGGCCCGGTATTAAGTGGAAGAAAGTCTGTGAGGCACACAGCACCGGAAGGAACTCTGCAGACTTCTGGATCTTCTTCCCCCACTTCTCTGACATTACCTCCACAAAGACAAAACAGAAAACCAATCAGAAAATGCCGCATGTTCTACAGGCCTATGAGCATCTTAGCGTGGGGTCAGCTGGAGCCTCAGTGGATAATGATGAGAGTGGGTAGGTACCTAGGCCCCTTTCTGGTCCATGAAGTCTCCAAGGCTCTCATTATTGGTGAGCTGTGGGGAAAACACTGGGATATTTCCATACCAGTTTGTGGGTAGGCCCTGTCATGCATCATATCCTTCGCCTTCACCCTCCACACCTGACACATTTGCCTCCTGGTGGACCTGCAACTCCCGTGAGTCAGCAAGCAAAGAGGTCCCTGAGACCTCCCTTGGTCGGTCAGCATGAGTTCGGATTGGTCAGCACCAGGCCAGAGCAATTGTTAAATACATACATGCTTTAGGTAATTCAAGATGTTCGGTGCATGGCATGGGGTGATAAGGATGCCAGCCTATCTAGAGTATTAAAGGAAGTTACGGGATTAGTGGACATGATAACAACTCGTTCTTTCTCCCCGTTAGATGTAGGTCATGATATTGATGGGAAGAGTAGAATTGGAAGGTGATTGGAGAAGTTATGATCATATTGGGGCCTATGACATTTTAAAATATGTGTTCTCTGAGTTGGACTTGGCTTAGACATGTCTGATGTTAGATTTCAAACTATTAACAGTGCATCCTAAGATTATTTTTCATGAGCCAACATATCTAGAGGGGCAGCACCCCACAGGAGTGCTGTGGGGGAGCTACATGCAGGCCTAGAGTGTAATGATAGCCCAGAAAAAGGATGGGTCAGGGAAGGCTTCCTGGAGGAGGTGATGCCTAAGCCTACCTGGCCTTTGTGAGACAAAGAAGAATTAAGCAGCTGAAGAGGAGAAGGAACGGTATTTCAGGCAATGAGAAAAGTGGCCTGGAAAAAAAGAGAGCTATGAAAGGGAGATTTAACATGGCCAGGAAAAGGATGTGGCTAATGGCAAGGAGGAGGCTGGAAACAGAGGCCAGGGCAGGTGTAGGTGGGAGACGCTGGTGACATAACTTACGCAGGGAGGGCAAAACGCACCTTGCTGGACTTGAGCAAAAGTGACCCATTTCACACTTTTTCCATGTCACCTGAAAACCTCTCTTTATTCTCAATTCTCCCTCTCAAGACTTCAACTCTGTGGCTTGCCCTCCTTGTCTTCTCCTCCCCAAGGAACAGATTGAATTTTGCACAAAAGCGTGTTGGAAATCTCCGGCAACAACTGCAGTTGAGGCTTCTCTGGAAAAGATGGGTTATGCTTTCAAAATGACCAAGTTGGGATCATGGGCCCTTGGTCCTTCACACCAAGGAGCAGACAGAACTCATCCGAGACAGATGAATAACTGCAGACTATGGACTTCTCCGTCTGGAAGGGCTTGTCTTAGGGGAAGAGATGGACACTTTTTCCCTTACTGACACAGAGCCGCAGTCCTGGAGGCTGCCCACCAGACAGCCCTCAGACGCCATGTCTTCCACACCCCCGTGCTACTGAGAGGGGGCGAGACCCACCCAGGCTCTCATGCTAATCTGGGAGTTGCCATTTGTCTCTTCCCTGCAGAGTTTGGTGGTGAGAATTCTGACTGATTCCGTGTCTGTTGGCTACTTTAACAGTTACTGGCTAGGACATCGTGGACAAGTTGTTTAAATTGTCTAAACCTCAGATTCCTCATCTGCAAAATGAGGAAAATGCCAACCGTGGAGAGTAGAAAGCCCCTTTGTAGGTGCCCTGGCATCATGCATTGCAGAAACAAACTCCTTTTAGAAAAAACATCTACCAGTCATCTTTCCTGTTGCTCCTGGGAAATAGAGTCATTTTTGCAGGAAGTCTGTGCTTTTGGTCTTGGATAAACCTTCCGATGCACTCTTGAGTTATGTACAAGTGATACCCAGCTCCTATTTCTTACGTGGTGAGGCCAAGACGATGAGAAGGTAAACTGCTTTGCCTGGGAAATGCCCCTGAGGGGACAATTTTCTGGACTAGTGCCAGCGTGGGTGTTGGCTGGCATGGCACGAAGGGTGTGTGTTACTGGTTTGTTTCTCCTTCTTGCTGGTCCAGGGGGAAAGCTGAGGTGCTAGGTGGTGCGGCACCCCAGAAGGCACTGGGTACTGATGAGAGGATGGATGGATCGACTGGAGGTGAGAAATTATTCCCCCTTTGCATTGAGTCCCCCAAACGTTTTGAAAGGTGTATTTGAAGGTAGAAACACATGGCCAGAGCAGGGGAATCCCTGCAATATGGTGACAGGTCAGAAAGGGGGCCTAAGGAAAGAGAGGACAGGAGTTCTCCCCACAGAGGGCACACCTAGTGGGTGACAGGAGCTGAATGCCCAGCATTCAGTTGAGGGTTTTTTCCTTTCTTCGTGTTTCCTTTTCTGATTGTGCTCAAATTCTCACCAACATTCTGCTGAACATTTAGTCCTGCCTGTTCTTATTCAACATTGGAGAATTAAATCAGAGCCCAAGTCTAGACTTGGGCAAAGAGTTCTGGGGAGAACACAGCTGTACAGCGCAAGGCTGGTGTTACGGAGCAGCTGGAGTGAGCGCAGGAGTGCACAGTGCCCCAAGTGGGGGGCTGGCCGAGCCAGCAGTGTGTGGGATGCCTCTGTGGAAATGTGCCCTTCAGGAATACTTGGGCAACCTGATGGAAGCACAAACTTCCCGGTGTTGTCCAGGCTTGGGGCTTGAACTCTTGAGTTGGGAGTTGTTGGTGTTTTTCAGAGCTACTTGGTCACCTCCTTTCCCCAGCTAGGTTCTAAGAAGTCGATACAAGAGTTGAGATGCAGTATTGGTGGTCCTATTGGCAAGGAGGGCGGATGAATGCAGCTGGCACTTGACACCAGAGAGCTGAAATCCGTCTTCCTAGTCTAGATGGGACCTGCCTGAGGGGAGAATTGGGTCTGCAGGACAGATCCTCACTGAGCTGCCTGCATGGAGGATCACAACGCCCCTAGGCATGGCAATCATGAGGTTCAACAGCGCTAAGAGGGAAGCCACCCATCCTTCTATCTATCGTGAAGGGGTGGACTAATGGAAGTCACATTCCAGCCATCTTGCCCATCGGGTAAATCACCCCTCCCCTGGGAAGGAGACTGGGAGATGGTGAAGTAAAGGGCAAAATGTTTCGTCCTAACACCTTTGGTGGGGGAGAAAATGGCTCTCCCCACGTGTATTAAGATCAAGGATGACCCTTGAAGGAGGGAGAACCCAGAGACCTACATTTACAATGACAAATTATGAGAAGCAGATGTGGGGTAGTTAAAACATAAACAAGCCTGGGGTTAATTCTTGACTCTGCTACTTACAACCTTGGGCACATTACTTAACATCTCTGGGACTCAGTGTTCTCATCTGTAAAATGGGTGTGATAATATTAACTTCAGTTTTTTTATTCAATTGGATCTGCATTGTTGTAAGGATTAAGATAAATTAATACACATAAAGCTACCAGATCTGTGTTGGCTCATTGTGTCAACTCTTATGAGTGCTAAAATGCTCAACACAGCTCCTGGCACTTAGCAGGCAGTCAGTGTATGTTGGTTGAGCCCCTTGTTTTATCTTTGGTGTGAAAATCATCACTAGATATCCTGACAGTGAGTGGGAGTGGTTAGTGGGCACGGACTACTCTTCAGACAATATAATAGATTGTTCCAATAATAGCATTTAGAGAGAAATTCCTTCCTTAAATGGGGCCAGTGATTTACTCTCCAGTTGAGAGTATATAATGTTGCTAATGTAGTGTGTGTGACCCTAGCTCTTCTAAACTTTCATTTCTGTGGGTTTTAGCAATCCCTGGCCTCTCCTGAGTGTCTGGAGATGGGGCCTCTCTCCCCTACCCCCATTCTGGCCCCTCCCTGCAGCTCTATATTGAAATGGCAGCCCCCAGTGGAAACTCTGAGCTCTCAGAGCCCTTGCCAATGGGAGGCTGGGCTTGGGTTGCCCGCTTACTTACTGAGCGCAGGAAGAGGCAAGAGGCCAAGGCGATTTCCTCTCTTTTACTGCATCATAAAAAAGCATCTCATTCTTCAGGCGACACCTCTTGAGTGCTCATGTCCAGGCCATGATTAGCAGATAATCTCATAAAGGTCTGTGGTCCATACATGCCTGTGGCCCAGCTGCCAAGACCCACCTGAGGGAGGAAAGAAAAGGTCTGCTGTGGAGACCCCTTCCCACGAACCTCCAAGCCTTGCTTGCTTGAAGTCACTCCTTTCTGTCTAGGGGGAAGTCCCAGCCTTCTCGCTCCCGGCTGGCTTGGTTCCCTGGCTGCCATTTGCCTTCTCAAAGAGCACTCCACCCCCAACCACCCAGACTCTACAAAGAGAACCTCATTCTCTGACTAAGTCGTAGAAATATTGAACTGGGAACTTTGGAAACTGTCCAGGAGTACAACTCTTTCATTTTATTGATGAGGAAAAGGAGGCTCAGAGACATCAGGGACTTCCCCAGGGTCACACAGCAAAGGGGTGGCAGAAGAGGGCTGGCAATGCAGATCTCCTGACACCCACTGGATGGAGCCACCATCTATACTCAGGTGACCATTCTTCAAGCCTCTTTCTTAACTGACTGTTTACGGTGCCAGAGCCTCCCCATGAATGCTTGTTGAGATGGCGCCTGTGCTCCCACAGGCGCTGGTCCTGGAGCCATCTTGGGGAATCATCAGAGGTGCCATCTTGCCTGTTCAGCTCAGTAGGGACACCCAGGAGGGGACAAAGGAGTTCATGACTGTGGCAGGCAGCAGAGCTCCCAGTGAGAGCCTGACCCTTCATTATCTCCAAACACATCGAAATCCTCAGGCCCTCCGGCAGTGCCCAAGCAGTGACCTGCAGTCCCTCTGCGACCCTGCAGGTGGTCAGCACAGGCCCCTGCTCTTCCAGCCTGGTGAGAACAGAGAGTAGAGGGAGCAGCGTGGGCTTGGGGCTGCGACAGACCTGAGTTCCAGTCCCGGCACTGCCACGTTCTAGCTGTGGGGCATTTGGCAAAAGAGTTCACCTCTCCAGACCACGCTTTAAAAATAAATAAAATTTACTGATATCACAGGCTGTTGTGGGGATTGAGAGGATTGATTCTCCGTGGATGGCTATAACTCGCACGGAGCCTGGCTCATGGTAGTGGTCGATAGAGTTAATACTATTCCCATTGTCTCTCCTACTGCATGAAATCAGGTGAATCACAACCTATCTGAGTCTCAGATTTTTCCTCCAAAATTGTGTGATCAGAGTCTTGCCCTACAGTCTTGACCAAAAGTTTATGGAAAAGCACGTGGTGAGCTCTCGGTCAACGTTAGTTTTCTTCCTTTCGCCTGGCCTGCCCAAGAGGGAGTTCTGCTAACAGACAGAAATGCAAGTTAACTGGAAGTTAAGCCTCGAGTTCTGTTTATTTCCACCATGGGTGCTGAACATCTGTGTCCAAATCAGTATCTTGACATATATGCTTCCAGTCTTTTTCGTTCTTCCATTTTTAAAACAAAGGCTAAGCATTCAATTATATTTGAAAAAAGATACACATTCATTAAAAATAATTAATACAATGGTGAAAAGTTTAAAGATGAAAGTAATAAAATAACCCCAAATACAACTACTCAGAAAGAATTTTTATTGACAGTAAACATCACCATTGTTATTTATAGTCATATGTGCAGATAGAAAAAATATGTATTTGAAAATTCTTTAATAACAATGAGATCATAATTCTAAACACTATTTTAACATGTGAGCATTACCCTTAACTTTCTTGGAATTTAACACAAGAAAATATACCGAAGTAAGACTACAGAAATTATTGCATAAATGCTTCTTTACTGCAGGATAGTATTTCATGAAAAATCCTTTTCAAGTTAATCAAAGTGATTATGTAAAACATCAAGAGGTGGAAGTCATCATTTCCTTTTTAAACTACGCGCTTCAATTTTAGCATCGATTGTGTTGGGTTGGGAAAGATAAGAACATCAGCGCTACGAGTTATTCCAGCGCCCTTCCCTGCAGACTTTGAGTGTTGTTAGTTATCTTCCTATTTTTATTCTGTTCTTCCACTTTCTGCTCTGTAACTAGGATAGTTCCCATATTTCACGCAACTGTTCAATCCCAGCTCCCCTTAACTTACTTGCTTTCTTTGGAGCAGGGCTGGAGATCAGATAATAAACAAGAAAAAGCAGCCTGTGTGGTACCATTCTATAGAGTAAGAGCAAGAAGCAGAGTGAGTAAAGGAGATGAGGAATGCTGGAGCCGGGTGGGGCACATTCTGCCATGGGGACTAAAGCAGTCAGGGCAGGCTTCGTAGGGAAGAGGTATTCTTTAATATCAGTGTAAATACCAAACAGATTTATTGTATACCAGTAGTGCTTTTGCATGGTGTTTCAATTCCTAAATTCTTTTTTTTTTTCTTTATTGCTTAAGTGGCTGAATGTCCTTGTCATATAGTTTTGTTCAAGAAGGGCACATGGGTGCTGTATTCCTGGGTTTTTTATGTTTGAGAAAGTCCATCGCTGCTTTTTTATTTAACACCATTCTTGGTGGCTATAATATCCTGGGGTGCACTTTCTCTTAGACGTGGTGAACGCTGTCTTTTAGCATTAAATGTTGCCGTGGGGAAGCCTAAAGTGAGCCTGATGTTAACCCCCTGTAACGATGTGCTTTGCCTGACTGAGTGTTTGATGTGTTGTTATTTAACTAGTATATATCTACCTTGAGCTGTCTGTGTTAAATTTTCCTGGAACATGGTATGTCTTTCAACTTGCATATTCATTTTTTTATTTAGATAATTCAAAACATTCCACCTTTTTATGTTTATTAAGCATTTTAAAAAATCTATTAGCGTCTCTGTACTTGTTCTAGTGTCTTTGTTTTAATCTGCATTTATTGTGTTTATCTTACAATCTCATCCATATTAATAATTTATTTTCAGTGGATTATACCTATCCCTTGCTCTTTCTAATTTTTGTATTAGTTCTGTAATGATGTGGTTTGGGTCCTCAATTTGTTTCCTTAGATCCTCAATCTCCTTTTTTCTTTTAAATCTCATTATCTTGTCTTTTACCCCTTATGCTCCTGAATTTATATCCTTGTTAAGATGTTATATAGCATAAAAGAATTGTGAAGATTTTCCTTCTGTTCCTTTGCTGTCTTCTCCTAAGTCGGTTCTTTTTCTTTCTCTTTCTTCCTCATTTCCTTCTTCCCTCCCTTCCTCCTTTCCTTTTTTCCTTCTTCCCTCTTCTTCCTTTCTCTCTTCTTTCATAATATGTCTGCATAGTTCTTTCCTAAACAAGAGGGGAATTTTTATGATGCTGTTTCAACACACCAATGTAACATTTGTTGGAGCTCATTATAAGGTATCTGATTCCATTTCCTGCCTAAGAAAGTACCATCTGGGGAATACATTTGAATCTGTCTTTGCTGTCTAAGATGCTAGAAGAGCCTTGGGATGTTCATTTCTAACTGTTTCCATCCAGTGTGGTGGGCTGAGGGAGAAGATTTAAGTAGGCACTACATGGGCATCCTGACAGGCTGGTGGGCATAGACCTAGGCCAGAGGGAGAAATGCGAGCACCAGAATCTATGGGAGTCTCAGGTAACTGAATTCTGGAGACAGGATCCAACTCTTAGTATCCACACTGGAAACTTTGAGTCAGTATCTATAATGGCTGAGAACTTACGTTCTGGAGACAGAGAAAAATGTATTTCGTCCAGGCTCTGCAATGTACTAGCTTTATGATCTTGATCCTCTGTTTTCTTATCTGTAAAAGGAGATTGATAGTAGTATCTTTCTCATAGAATTATTGATGAGCTAATGAAAGCAATACTTACCTTAGTGCTGGAAGCTTTATAAATGCCAGCATTTTCTATCATTATAATGAATGACATACATAATTTTGGTAGGCATTGATATCAGAGAATGTCTGATCAGGAGGTGGCACTGAGCAGCAGAGACATGTATTGGAAGGGACCCAAAGTTAATTTGGTGCCAGCCACAGTATTTAAGGCTGTTGGTTGATCATTCATAATAGGACCTCAGACTCTGGCTGGGAGGCCCTGGAGCCCAAGTGCCCTCCTCCACCAGTTGGTAAGAGGTGAGGGAGGAGGAGGAACTTATGGTCTGAGTGTCTTGCCTTAGCCCAGTGCTTTTCAAAACGTGGCCCCTGGTCAGTGGCATGAGTATCACCTGGGAATTTGTTCGAAATGCCACTTCTAGACCTACTGAATCAGACATTCAGGAATTGAGATCTTGAAATGTGTGCTTTAACAAACCTTCCAGGTGTTTCTGATGTATACTAAAGTTTGAGAACCATTCTGTCTGCTCTAGTTAGGCTAGTATTTAGGGAATTAAGTGGCCATGATGGGAAAGCAATAACCATGAAATGACTTTGCCAACATCTCAGAAACTTGCAGTAGACTGAGACTGAGTAGCTCTTATTTATAGTCAGAGCATTTTAATAGACATACAATCGTCTTGTATACTTATTCCTCTAAATGCAGTCAGCCCTCCATATCTGTGGGTTCTGCATCTGTGGATTCAACCAACTGTGGATTGAAAACATTCGGGAGAAAAAAGGGTGGTTGTGTCTGTACTGAACACCTTTTTCCTTGTCCTTATTCCCTAATCAATACAGTATAAAAACTATATGGCATTTACATTGTATTTCATATAATTAGTTATCTAGAGATGATTTGAAGTATGCAGGAGGAGGTGCATAGGTTATGTGCAAATACTACACCATTTTATACAAGGGATTTGCACACCCTTTGTAGATTTTGGTATCTTCAGAGGCTCCTGGGACCAATCCCCCATGGATACTGAGGGAAGACTGTATATATCTTTGCTTCATATCGTCTTCATCTGTGGAGATGTGGAATGCTGCTATGTTGGCTATTTTTTTAGTGAACTATAATTTTAATTAGAAAGAGATAAAATATGGAAAGACACTTGACTCCCATTTTTAGTTATGTAGAAGTCTGGAGCTCTCCATCTCAGAGTGTCATCTGCCATCTGGTGGCAGCATACCCCACTGACACGTTTCAGCAGCAATAATCGTAAGTGAAAGATTTCAGAGAGACAGGGATGGTGGGATCTGGGGTCTGAAGAACTTAGGGAAGCTTTTCCATCATGTCAAGTCACTACAGTTCCCTCTTGGAGAAGTAAGGGGAAGAATGTGGACTTTGGAGTCAGACAGAATTGGGTTACAGCAACTTTTGGAAAGGCACATAATATCTCTGAGCCTCAGTTTCCTCATTTTGAAATGGAGATGACAGTAATGATAATGCTTCCATCTCCAGATTGTCGTGGGGGTCAGATGAGGGAATCGGTGGAAAACATCTGGATGTGTTTGGAAAACTGTTAAGAGCTGCCCAGATGTGAGTTGTTTATTATTTATGTTTGAAACCTGGGTCTTTAATTGTGGAATGTAATAGCCTCTGTTGAAGGAATTCTAGATATTAGCAAGCAGGTGGAGGAGTTATTTGGTGTTTGGGTTTGTCTTAATTTTTTTTTTTAAAGGACTAGGGGAGGGAGATTGTGCCCTGAGATTACTTCAACTATGTATTCACTCCTAAGAACTATTTAGGAGTGAAGGAGCAACCAACTCCATCCCCTACTGAAGAAGCAGGAAAAAGCCCAAGCATCCTGGCCATAAGCCATTGTGTTGCCTCTTATCCTTACGTGGCCTTCACTTGGGGGAAGGAAGGATTGAGACAAAGAGAGAAGACTGGATGGAAGTTTGCAGGGCCAGAGTTGGAAGTGAGGGAGAGAAAGCAGAAGAGGAAAGGGATGACAGAGGGTGGGAAGGGGAGTTAGTACCAGAGAGGATCAGAGAGAGATGGAAGGAGCACTTGGAGGAACCCAGCTTAAAAGAAGGGTCAAAGAGAGGGAGGAAGCCAAAATGCGTGCATCAGTGCTGCGGCTCTCGCTGGTTCCAGGCCTTTCCAACTGGCAGCACTTTCTCTGAGTCGGCTTTTTTGTGACTGAAACACGTCTTTCTTCAGGGACCTTGTGCTTTTGTACATGTGAAGTGTTTGGATCCAATGTGCTTAGTGAAAGAGAAGAGTCAGACATTGCTGGAAAAAGAGACCAGATGTCTTTGAAATCATCTAAATTGTCTCTATTTTTAAAAAAAGTTACTCTTTCCATTGCTGCCAGATCTGAAAGTCCAATTTGCCAGGATAATATATCCGGTGTGGATAAAGATTTCCAAACTTGAAGTGTTTGTCGCTTAGCAACCCGGAGTCGTGAAGGGCTCACTTGGGCTGGCCAGTCAACCTTTCTGGGCCACCAACCTTCCCTCCGCAGCGGGCGCTGGGCTGAGCATGCGCGTGGGCTCCCGCAGGCCCTGGGTCCCCCTCTGCGGGGCACCCTCTGCCCCTCCCCTTCCAGATTCCTTCCCAGGTACTTGAGGCTAATAAATGGAAACGGAGAAAGAAAGAGCAGCAAGAGGAGAAACATAGAGAAAGGGAGTAGTCTAAAGAGAATAGCCCCAGGGACAGAAGGAATCGAAAGAAAAAAAATGTGCCTACGACTTAATCTTTGGTCTTCAGCACAGATCCAGAAAACTAATTCGCGAGTGGTTTGGAACAAGGGTATTTTTGTTCTTTCAAAAGGCTATTTTTAATATTAAATTTTTTACTGTGTACATTATGATTATTGCTGTTTCCCCTGCTTTGTTAAGAAGAATGCTTTTAGTCCACACACGGTGGGATGAGCATTCCTCTCCTTATTGATCCAGAGCCCAGTCAAAAGCTTGAAGCCTCAAGTCTCAGTGGGGAGTTACCCATCTGCTCATCTATGATCTGCTAGGGACTAAGAAAAGGGGCAGTGGGTATTGTAGTTGTCCCCTAATATTTGTACCCCCTTCTGTTTGTAATTACTCTGATTTTTGGTTCAGTTTCCATCCTCCTGCCTCTACACAGTGCTTGCACTGGCAAAATGGTGATTCTACACCTAGAGCTTGTGGTTCAGACTAGCAAGTGTGCACAGTCCCATCCTCCAGCCATAGTTACTGGTTCAGGAATGGGTCCATGACCCAATTCCGGCTATTCAGCTACAACAAGAGAAATTTGCTGGGGTTCCTTCTTTCAGAGAGCTCTTTCTTACTCATCTGGAGAAGTATCTGGTTAGGGTGCTCTTTTGTTCTCCCTGGACACTTGCTGACATTTTGGAACTATAGAAGGAGACAGCCTTAGTGTGAAGCTGACTATTATCGTAAGTGGGGTAAAGAGAGAGGAAACAAATGAAGGCATGAACAAATTCTGGACGTCATGGTTAAGCTACTGAATCAAACTACTCCAAGTTCAGCTTTTTCTTGGATCTCCAGTTATATAAAACAATAATTTTCCTTCATTGTTTAAGCCAGATTGAATTGGGTTTTCCATTACTTAGACTCAAACATTTCTTATTGATACAGTAACATTCATAGAGAACCCTCTGTATCTGGCGCTCTATAAAATGCTTTTATGTGCATTATTCTCACCTAATTGTCATGGTAAGCTGGCAGGGAAGGCATAACATCCTCTCTTTTCAGATGAAGAACACTCCAGTTCAGAAAGGACTGACACTGAAGTGGTTTGTGGCGGAGCTGGGGTTCTAATCCAGGGCAGTCCGGCTCAGGCTGGTACCCATACGCAGACTCTCAGCTGACGGCAGCGGAGATCTGCTCTGAGTGGAGAGCGGAGGGAGAACTGCAGTCTAAGGGCGAATCTGTGCTCTCAGCTGACAAGCCTGATGAAGGCCAAGGTGAGAGTGCTATGTAGAATCTGCAGCAGGTTCAGATGAACTGGCTTTGTCAGGGGGTGTCCTCTGACACTACATGGTCCCTCTATGGTCAGGCCACAGCTTGCTTTAAACTCCCAGCACCCTGGACCCCATGAGAAATAACAACTTAATAACAGCTTATTATCCCTGAAAACATTTGCAAATGCTTGGGAAATTTATTTCATTTAACTCATGTTTCCTGATTTAATGTCTTCCCTTCAATCTCCCCCTTTCAAGTTAAGACAAATCAGCAAATTCTTGAAATGACAAAGCCATTGGGACTTAATGATACTAGTTAATGTTCATTGAGTACTTACTCTGTGCTAGGCACTCTTCTAAGTGCTTTTTGTATGTAGTAGCTTGTAAGTTATGAGGAAGCGTATTGTCACCCTCCTATTGCAAATGTGGACACTGAGGCTCAGAGAGGTAAAATAGCTTGTCCAAGGTCACACAGCTAAATCTTACATTCCTAACTATGATGTTATATTGGCTTTTCATGTGGACAGACTGAATAAAATCTCTTGCCAAGGCCCTTGGCAAACAGAATATAATAGGTCTACGATAGATTGGGCATGGCAGAATGAACAGCATTCATTATGGAAATGAACTGAGTGTGGCTATAAAATTATGAGACTGATTTTTTTTTTTTTTAAAACACAGCAAAGCTTATTTTGCATATGACTGCTGTACTTTTTAAAGTTATCCTCTACCTGAAACCCTCACTTCTGGAATTAAAAAACAGAAAAGACTATATTAAAATCATTGAAAAAGAAAAATAATGAGATGAAATTAGTACTGCCAGACATTAAATATGCTACAGAGTGGTAATAAATAAAACTGTATGATTCTGTTATTGAAAATAAACAAATAGATCAATAGAAAATAACAGAAAACTCCTCAGTGCTATTAGTGTATAACAGAGGTAATATTTCATATATGGAGGGTTTAGCAAAAGATAGTGCCTGAAACATATTAATTTGGATTCTTTCCTCCTACTACATACCATATTAAATTCTGGATAGGTTAAAAAGTAAAATATAAAAACTGAAGCCACAAAATATCTAAAAGAAAATTTATGATCACGATTAGGGAAGTTTTCCTAAATGTTTCATCAACAGCAGATACCATAAAAAATTTATAGATTTTACTATATAAAAATTAAATATTTCTGTATGACAAGTATACCATGGAATATATGAAAAACAAAGGGTTCATGGCCTTACTATACAAATAACTCTTATAAATCAGTAAAATAAAAAATAAACATAGCAATATTAAAAAAAACTCAAAATGCCAGGCCACCTTAATACACTGTTAATGAAAGTATAAATTTGCACATGATGAAATATGATGTGGCAAAGTACATCTAAGATCTTAAACGTTTGACCCAGCAATTCTCTCTTCCAGGAATTTATCCTAAGAGAATGATTGGACAAAAATGCAAAGGCATTTATGCAAAGGATAATCACAATGTTATTTACTATAATATAAAGTGAAATTAAGCTAAATGTCTGAAGAAATAATATGTTAAATAAATAATGGTATCTATCCATTCAAAACATGTAACAGTGATCACTAAGGATGATATGGACATGTATTTTCTGACATCAAAAACATATTCTTGATCTGTTGTTAAGTGAAAAAAGGAAGTTATAATTATGGGCCAGGCATGGGGGCTCACACCTGTAATCCTAGCATTTTGGGAGGCCGAGGTGGGAGGATCGCTTGAGGCCAGGAGTTGGAGGCCAGCATGGGCAACATAGCAAGACATCATATCTACAAAATACATATAAAAAAAATTAGCTGGGCATGGTGGTGTGCACCTGTAGTTTCAGCTACTCAGAAGGTGGGAGGATCACTTGGGCCCAGGAGTTTGAGGCTGCAGTGAGCTATGATCATACCACAGCACTCTAACTTGGGCAATGTAGCAAGACCCCTGTTTCTACAAAAAAAAGAAATAGTTACAAGTATGTATAAAAATACGGTCATTTTCATGTGTGAGCTCTTTCTCTATCTATGGATAAAAATGCCTGGCAAGCTATTCACCTAAAAAATAAACATACACATATGCGTGTGTGTATATATATGTATAAACCTCTGTTTTCCAAGTTTTTTCTAAAATAAATATTTATTTCTATGTAATGAACTTAAATATATTAGCAAGTTATTTTGTATGTATCAAATATTACATAATAAAAAGCAAACAATCACACCCCCCCCCAAAGATGTGCCTGTAAATAACAAGACCATTTTTTTTTTCTTTTTCTGACCTGAGTGACTGATCAATTGCCCATAAGTTTGCAGGGACGAGCATTGCCTTTGCAACCCCACTGACCTGGGCTGAAATCTCAATTATTCTGATATACCAACTGTAAGATTATAGGCATACCTCTTAATTTCCCTGAGACTCTGTGTTCTCATCTGCAAAATGAGAACGTATTTACCTTACATGGTATTAAGTGGAATAGGTAAAATGATAGGCCAGTAAGTGACTGGCCTACAGAAGAGTCCTAAAATTGCAATAAATGTTATCCTCCTTTAATACACAGCTCAAGTGCATATCTGGATGTTTTCACCAACTACCTCCAGACAGTGGATTCTTTATGATTCATTACTGACAGAGTTTTCTCATAACTTTTTATGCACACCTGTTATTGTCCACTCTATTTTTACATACTGGATGTGAGCTCCTAGAAGCCAGGGATCAAACTTGCCCATGTCTGTGTCCTAAGTACCTAGCTCAGTAGTTGGCCCATGGAAGGGGTATGCCGCATATTTGTTGAATGAATAAAAGAATGAGTAATTAGAAATTATGATCAATGACAACAATGTTGCAATAAGTAAACATTTCCCTAATGGAATAACTTTGGAGGTGTACACTCACTGGATCTGTATATTATGGTGTTTTTTTTTTAAACTACCTGAACATGATTTTGGAATCTCATTTCATAAAGAAGATAGTGTGTTCTAACAGCAGCAATGGCAAACACTTATTGAGTACTTAGTGTTATTTTATTTAATTCTCTCAAAAGACAAATGAGGAGGAAACGAATGATTAGATAGTAAAAGTCACTTGCCTCCAGTATCGAGAAGTGGCAGAACCAGGATTTGAACCCAGGTCTTTCCAATGATTGGGGAGCTCTTAACCGTGACTTTCCTAACCAGGGTCTCCTTGAGAAGAATGGTGGAAGCTCTGTAGCAGCTGGACCAATGTGCTCAGCAGTCTGGAGAAGCCTACAGCAGAGCAGTGTGAGGAAGAGGAAGCGTTATGAGATGAGAGGAAAGAAGAATGGAATGAAGGAGGGAGATGACAGGGAGAAACAAGAGGGGGTGCTAGATGGAGCAGAAAAAACCTCCATGGACCACCTTAGTCTGCCATGTTGGGAGGCGGCATTTTGCCATTTGGGCAAGATTGTGGAACAGGTGGTGTTGTGGCATCATCAGGGCAGATGTTCCTATGTGAAGAACAGATGTTCCTATGTTCTACCTGGAACACGTGGTGGAACCCAAAATCATATCTAATTTGTGAATTAATTTAATTGTGACAATTTTGAAGGTCTGCAAATGAGATTTTGTTTGGTTTTACAGTTTAAAAAGATCAACCTTTATTAGAATAAAAACATTGATTTGTTGTATTGAATTCAATCAAATCGACTTCCAGGAAAATCTTGGCCGTAGGAAGAGGTCTTTTACTACCCTCCCCACAAGCCCTAACCTCCCCCCAGCCCTCACCCCCCAGCTTCTTGGTGTTCTATTTCTGCTAATCCTTGCTAAGAAGTAACTGGTGGGCAAGAGGTTAGCTGATGGGGTCTCAAGGTGTGACCTTTCCCAGGAGTATTTGCATGTTAATCGAGGATACTGGGAACCAGGAACAGCCTCCAGGTCTCAAATGAAAGAAGTCCTGAAGGTGGAGGAGTGGGGTGGGCATGGCCCCCAGAGGCCCTGCTGTGTAGGCCACGTTGATTCTGCCTGTGTGGATGGCTGCTGGTCTGGGCTTCTCTCCAGCTGCTTTTACCAAGAAGTGGTTTGGAGAAGAACAAAGCAATCGTGTTTATCCCCAGGCAAGGACTCCACTGCCAGGGCTGTGTGCTCAGTGCCCAGCTCAGAGTCTGGACCCAGTAGGCCTTGCTATATGGTCATTTGTCAAATGAATGAAGCAAGCCCTTCCCCTTTCCCCTCTAAGTCTTCCCCCACACCTTTACCCCTTTTGTCCACGGGATCTTTAAGCCCAGAAGTCCAGGCCCAAGACCTGGGCAACTTCTTCCTAGTGATAAGAACATTGCCAAGAAGAAATTTCTACCATTTACATTTACAATGATTTTTCCTCCTTATGACCAGAAAACCTCAAAACTTGTGCTGAATTGCATGACCTCACTGACCATGTTTCTTGTTCCTTCTTGAACTGTGGTTAAAGCAATCTCCTTCTTAGCTATGGCCAAAATGCAGAAAATAAAATGCCTCCATGGACATGTTCTCAGGCACACACACATCTCAGGATCTTCAGGAAGAAAAGGGAGCAGGGGACAGGACAGGGTGGGAGTGATAAGGACAAGACTACTTTTCTGTTTGGCTGAATTCATCAAAAATGTCCAAACCCCATACCGAACATTCATCACTAATTAAATCCTAGCACCATAATTCAGAGAAAACAATTACAGCATTTAGAATTTTTAAAGGAACTATTATTGCTGTCTTGGCCCTTTTAAAAATTATGCTCCCCAAAGGACAAAATGTGATCCATTAATATGTATGTATTATTACCTTTTTTGTAACGGGAAGACTGCTGATGCCTGTGAATATGGAAGCATTTATCGGTTGCCGACAGCAGCTTAGTTGACTTGCAGTTTTAAGTGCAGTATTTTCTAGAATCTAAAAGGCTATATCATTAATTACCTTTTTGCCTTCAGCTGGTGGCCTGCTAGTTTCTGTCCCGTGTTGTCTTCTCTTTCCTGGCCACACTGGTAACTGGTTAACAAGTAAAGGGGTTGGGCAGATTCAGGAGGAGTCGAAACCATTACTGGGAGAGATCACACAATAATTTATTCAATTTAGGGCAATTTTTCCCATTTGCATTTGGTACCCAGGAATGAGTCCTTGTTTTTCATTTTCAGCTGAGGCCCCCTTGTGTGCTGAGTCCTGTGTTAGTCGCCGAGTGCAAAGCATTCTGAATTTCTAAGTCAAATCTGTGATTTTTCCACGTTGAGTGTCCCCAGCCAAACTGGGATCTGTTTTTCTCCTCTTCTGTTTCATCCTTCTGATGCACAGGCTGCTTTGTCTTGATAATTTAACAGAGTAATTGAGAGGTGAGTTATCTGAGTCTGGCACCAACAACCACAATTGGCCTTAATACACTAAGATGTATTGTGTGCCTGACCTGTGTGTGTGTGTGTGTGTGCATGTGCGTGTGTGTGTGTGTGTGTGTGTGTGTATGCTCGGGTGCATGCATGCACGTAGGTATGTGTGTGTATGTACATATATAAAAGCACAGCTCAGAAATTTCCATCCTGCTCTCTGATCAGTCTATTGTCACATGCATTTGGCATTCATTATCCATGAGCCTCCGGCGCCTCTGGTCCTGTGCCCTGGCTAACAGTGATTTGGTTTATAGAGATCATATGGCAAGGAAACAGACCTTGAAAGACAGAGCTCTGAGAAGCACATTTGATGAATTTCCTATGATTTGAGTCTGGGTTTATTCTTCCCTGTGGCGGGGCAGACACCCCAGAGCACACACAGCCGGCCAGGCTGAGGAGTGGAAGCTATGACAATAAGCACTCTGTTTTTTTTCTTCACACGTCTCGGGTTGCATTTCCTATCTGGGAAAAAAAGAAAAGGGAGCCTTGTAAAGGATCCAGAATCTGGGCAGGAAACCACACAGAGTGAAGGTTGCCATTGTCATTAGCAATTAATGTAACCGCCAGGGCTGGGAGGAGAAAGCCCTGCCAAGGCATTGGGGGGGAGGGGAGAGGCACAGGCTGCCGACAAGGGGGTGGGGGGCTGCTCACCCCATCTCACTGGCCACGGTTGGTTGGGGGAGTGAGCAGGACACCTCCGTAGGCACTCCCGAGAGAGACCACAGTACTAACATTTTTTTGTTTTAAAACAAGGTGCCCAGGACCTGATAAGTTATAAAATGTTTCTGCCACCTATTTTCACTTTCTGTGACTCCATGGCCAATTCCTTAGTCCCCTTGGTGAGTGATTTCTTTTTCTAAGTGAGTCTGTTGAGATTCCTTTATTTAACAGTACTGTATTTACGGAGTGCCTTTCATGTGCCAAGTACGTGGGGTGCTGGGCACAGTGCTAATACTGATCTGTAACATATGCTGAGGGCATGTGTACCAGGCATGGTCTATGTGCTTTCCATTCATTGCCTCCTGTAGGCATCAGTACGACTCCACTCTGTGAGTTACATTTTCATTTTACTCCATTTTATAGATGGCGTGGTTGAGAGCCAGGGAGGTTAATTAATTATGCTCCAGGTCATAAAACCAATACATGGGCTATCTGGGATTTGGGCCTTTTTAAACCTATGCTCCTAACCCTAGTTTATGCTCTCAAGAAGCCCACAGTCTAGGGAGGAGTCAGGCAGGTCAATAAGTGATTAAGAGACCAGGCGACGTGAGCTATGAGGAAGGTAAGCTTAGGATGCCTGGGAATGCAGAGAAGACATGCCTAATCTCGCCTGGGGAGGCAGCATTCACAGAAGGCTTCCTGGAGGAGGTGAGTTTGACATTCCTCCTGTCTCCTCTCACGTCCCAGTGGTACATGAGCTAATTTTGGCCAAACTAACCAGTCTGGAAGGAAACATTAATATCTTTGTATGTCTGCACTGCTTACAATATAAGTGTTGGTATTTTCTGCTGATCTGTCCAGAAATGTTTGCTTCTTATGTCATACTAAATGAAGTCCCAGCAGGGTTGATAAGAGCTGGGACTGCCGGCATTTCTTCTGCATTTCAGATGGTGCAAACCCCCTCTCCTACTCCTCCTTCCTCCTCCCTCCTTTGTCTCACTTCTTCTTCATCTCTCCCCTCTCCACCCCCAAACTCTTTTTCTTTCTTTCTGGTAGTTTAAAAAATGCCACTTTTTATTAATGTGACCAAAATGTCATCAAGTAGTTTAATGCTCTTTAATGTCCTTGTATCGTTTACGTTTTGCGAACAGTGTGGAAATGAATCCCATCTGTAGGTTCAAGAACATCAAAAAAGTTGGACAGGCTATTTAGACGTGCTGCTTCACATTGCATTAGTGTGTACAATGTCAGGGGGCCGAGCCAAGCACGGCCTGTCGGGGCCTCCCCTCACCCCTTCCCCAGGCCTGGGAGTGACAGATCACTTACCTCGGGAACTCAGAGTCAATCACGGGTATGGGGGGCTGGAAGGCTGCCCAGAGTCCCCAGGAAAAGTGTGAAGCTTAAATAAAAAATGAGAAATGATTCAGGAAAATCTCTCTCTTCCTTTCTGGTGCCAAGATGCCCGACAATAGGTTTTTCAACACTTGGGTGAGAGACCGGTTATATTGCCCTCTAACTTCTTCAAAAATAATTAGCTCGTTTCTCTCTCTCTCCCCCACTCTTCTCTCACCTCCACCCCCTGTCTTTCTCCCTCCCCCGCCACACTCTCCAGGGAGGGACGCTCTGGAGCTAAAATTAAGTTGCCAGTTTGTAAGGAAGCAACTATAAACCAAAAATCACTGCAAAACATCAAGTTTGGGGCCCGTAGAGCTAATAAAAGAGGTGTGCTCTGAAGGACCCCGAGAAGGTCTCAAAACCCAAATCAACAGGGCGGTGGTTTCAGGGCGACTCTGTTGGCTGCAGCATCCTGGCCAAGGTTGCTGATGTTGGAGTTACCCTGCCTGGGCTTGAATTCTGGCTTCTGTACTTTCTAGATATGTGGTCTTGAGCAAGTGACTTCCCTGTGTCTCATTTTTCTTACTTGCAAAATGGGGATACTAACTATATGAACCTCATTAAATGAGCTACTGAATGTGAAATGTGTAGACTGTCCTGTGTTCTTAGTAAGTACTCGATAAATGTCAATGAGCTGTTTTTAGCCCTACCTTGCTGCCCTGTTCTTTCCACCTGACCCCACCTACACTGTGCCCCTCCAGGTTAATGCATGCAGGTGGTCAGCCCCTTCTTCCCTCTCGCTGAGCTCTCCCTCTGAGCACTCACCTTACCCTCCCCTGCAAGGAGGGAAGTGGGGGTGGGGGGCCTTGACTCCAAAATGTTCTGGCTTTTTTCCAGATCTGTGGAAACCCCTCATTCTAATGCGTTCCCTGGAAAGAAAGATGTGGCTTTTTGTTTCAGAAAAAAAACACAAAAGCTTCTATTCTTCCCCAGACATGGGGAACAGCAAGAGTGGATTTTTAACTGTTAATCATTATAGCTGAATGAATAATAGGCCACCTCTCTGAAGGCCCTCAGTCCCTTGCCAGTAGTGTAACCCCTCCCCTTATTTTTCATTTGCTCATATGAATGTCCTTTAATTCTAAATATAAACATAAGCAAATAACTTCTGATTGTTATTTCACAATTTTCAAGACAAGGTCATTCTGTTTTAACTCCTAAATTAAACAAACAAACAAAAACATTCCCTTAATGCAATTACCAGAAGGGCTATTTGCTTCTAAGTCCTTTATAGGATGTGGAGAGAGCCTATTGCCTATTTATGCTCAGAGGATTGGGAGAAGGCCAATGGGGAGTTATATCTGGAGTCCCCTGGGGACTTGTGAGTGCCGCTTATAATGCAGCCACTGCTCTGAGACCTTATGCTCAGGCTGGTGGGAAGGACATTGGATTTTAGAGACTGTCAGATCTGGCTGTAAGATCTGACTGGGATAAATGCTAGAGCCTTCCTTGACCCCTCTGCTTTCCATTTTAACTCTCATAACACTGTTGTTGGCTGGTGGTATAGTTATGATGGCTGAGAGCAGAGACTCAGGAGCCAAACTGCGTAGGTTTAAATCCTGGCTCTGTCACTTGCTTACCCTGGATAAGTCACCCAACATCCAAGGCTCATAATAGTGTCTATCTCAAAGGATGATTGTAAGAATGAATTGAGTTAATATGCATCAGGCGGTTAGTCTAGTGACTGACACATAGCAAATGCTCTGTATAAATATGTTGGCTATTATTATCTCTTCAATTATTTACTATCTCTCTTTAGTACTATGCTGAGAGTTCCCTGAGGACAAGGACCGTGTCTGTCTCTACTGCCATAGCCCACCACTGAGCACAGTGCCTGGCACCCGGAATTTTTATTATTAGCTCTGGAAAGAGTTTACTGGATAAAACATCTCCAGGGCTCCAATATCAGAATTGCTGTTGCTGTTGAATGTCCAAAAATTTTGATCATCAGTCGACTAGTCTGTTTCTGAATCACCCCCGTTGCCAGGCTTTTCCTTGTTAAGTTCTTTTCTTCCTGGTTTGTGCTGTGTGGTTTGCTAATATATTCAACTCAACTAGGGTTTACTGAGTGCCCCTCGCATGGGCCAACCCAGGCTGAAAGAGGCCACAGACAGGAAGCAGAGTGATATCCACTCCCTATCTTTTACAGGTCATAGGCTAGTAGGGGAGGCAGATGTATGAATCCAGGCCTGGCCATGCATAGTATCCCATGTCCCTGGCCATGATGAGCACCTGATCCAACCTGGACTTCCTTAGGATTTTACAAATGGTGACTGAGAGATACAATTTTTCCATTTTTCCTTTGGGGATGGCTGGTTGAATGTAAGCCCAGACGCCTCTGGAGGCTAGGCCTACTCTTTCCATGCCGCCTGGAAGGAGCCCATCAGATATCGCCAAGGATGATGATAATCTGCAAAGTGAAACAGAGGGAGAGAGAGGGGTAGCTTTGAGAGTTCTTTGTTATTGCAGCAAAGCTAGCTTATCTCAGCTAATATAACCTCCATCCTCCCTGAAATTCTTCATGATGCCACATACCATTGGCTGAAATTCCCACCCTTTGGAAAGCTTGGGAAATGAGTTAAGGGATTCTAAACCCATGGAATCTGCAGGAATCTTAAGCAGGGCTCTGTTTGTATCTGTCTTGTTGTTGACATCCTGGTCCCTAATGAGGTCGTTTGAACATCTGTAGCATATCTGCCAAAAGCCAGTTAACTAGAAATGACATTAGTCACCGTTAGAAGAGTGTCTTTTCCCCTTTCTCCCTTGGATTTGTGCTTTGGGGACACACCAACATAGCTCAGAGGTTCTTAGGGTCCAGACATCAAAGGGAGGGATATAGTCACCAGCAGGCCCTTGTCAAAACGTTCAACATTTTAGCTTGCTGCCTCCGAACCTTTCTGACACTGAAGATCCCTTTTTATTAA
Source organism: Lepilemur ruficaudatus (assembly GCA_963574885.1). Lineage (NCBI taxonomy): Eukaryota > Metazoa > Chordata > Mammalia > Primates > Lepilemuridae > Lepilemur > Lepilemur ruficaudatus. Next base: position 92,564 of record CAUYRT010054682.1, read on the forward strand.
AAATAAAAGATTTTTTAAAAAGATCAAGTCTTCAAACATAAAGCACTGATTAAGTCATAATATGCTTATTTGCCCATTTGTTATTAATCAACCCTCACATATAATACTGATCAGATAATGCTAACTATGTGGAATTTCAGTTAGACTAGGTGGGCTAGACTATGATAAAAAAGGGGATTTCTATAAGGTCTTTTATTTTATTTTAATTTGTTTTCAAAAATTAACAATTATTGTTAGACCCTGTAAATGAATGAAATAGCCCAGGAATCCCTACGTTAGGATACCTTGAAAATCTGAGATCTAAAACTGCCTTATACTCTATCACTTTAGCTAATTGGTACCTTTAGTTAACTGGGCATGGGAGCCTGAGGTACAAGACAGTTTGAACACTCAACGTGTGCCATGTCTGGGCCAATGGTTTTGTAGTCTTGATACCTTTTATTCATCCTAAAGCCCTGTGTTAGGCACGTAGAGGTGACCCAGTAGGACAGAGCCTTGGGATTCTTAGGGTACGTCTTAGCTCCTAGGGATACAGTGCCAAGGGAGGTCACAAACCCCCCAAACACCCATATTGATCTCAAGAGTCTAGTTCCCACCCCACCAGGCTCAGCAGTCAGAAGAAACAAGGTAGTAGCTGATCTGAAAGGAAAAGCCTGGTCTACCCTCCTAGGTTGTGTGTGTGTGTGTGTGTGTGTGTGTGTGTGTGTGTGTGTGTGTTTGCATTGAGGATGGAGGGGTTGGTTTCCTCATAACTATTCCTTTCCTAGAGTTTTCATTATTTCCATCAACACAGGTTTTCACTATTTCCATCAACACAAGTAACCAGGAAACTATGCTGTGACTTAATGGAAATTAATGTTGTAAAGGACCATAAACCATCATTTCAGAGATGAGAAAACTGCAATACAGAGGGACCTTGAACTGCCAGAGATCACACATCAAGTAGGGGACAGTCAACATTTCTCTCAGAACTTCCGGCCCATGTTCTTACAACTTCATAGAATGGCAGGGCTAGTTGGGCTCACAAAGACCATCTAGTCCAATTTCCTCATTGCGCAAGTGAGGAAACTGAGTCAGAGAAAGTGCTCTGGCATAGGGTTGCAGTTATTAATAATTAGTAATTGAAGCCAGGTCTCCTAACGCCAATTCCAGTGTACCTAAAGGATTTGAGTGACCATCAGAAGTGAATGGCAACTTACAGATTGATCCATCCACCTGTTCACTTACCCATCCATCCATCCATCCATCCTAGTAACCTTAATTCCTTATTAGAAATGGGGACACCTTGCCCAGAGGTCTGCTGCAGCCTCATTGGCTAGAATTGCATCCCATGCCAAAACCTAAGCCATTTGCTGACTGGGGACATAGGACTTAGCTCTCTCCAACCACACTCCTGTCTCCCACTCCTGTCTACCTATTGTCTCCACCTGCATACCTAATAGGCCCTCAGACCGAGCACATACCAATCCCAGCTCTAGCTCCCTTCCCACCCAGATGTGCCCTACCCCAATTGTCCTTATCTCAGCTAAGAACACTCTTATTTACTCAGCAGCGCCATCCCAAAACTTTGGTGTTATCCATCAGTCCTCTTTCACTCACTCACCTCACTAAATCCATCAGCAGATCCTTTTCCTCAATCTTCAAAATAGTTCCCAATCCCAACCAGTTATAACAGCCTCTCCACCTACCACCTGGTGCCCCATGCTCCCTGCCTGCCTGCTTCCCATCTGTCCCCGCTGTAGTCTGCTTTCTGCACTGTGACTGTGGCAATCCTCTGAAAATGTAAATCAGATCAGTTTTCTCCCTTATGGAAGAGCCTCTGATGATTTCCCATCATTTAGAACAAAATCCAAAGTCCTTTCCCTGACCCTGCCTCTGCTCATGACGATCCAGCCACACTGGCCTCTGGATGTTCCTCAACGTGCAGGTTTATTCCTGCCCTGGGGCCTTGGCACCTGCTGTTGGAGCACCTTCCCCCTACAGATTCCCGAGGCTGGTGCCCTCCATTCGTGTCTCAGCTCAAATATCACCTCCCCCATCCCCTTATTTAAAACAACAAGCCTCTTTATATCCCTTGACTTGGCTTTATTTTTCTTTATAACATTTATCCTTGTTTGGCCTGGCATTGCAAGTTTATTATATAATCGTATATTTGTGTGTTTATTTCCTGTTGTCTCACCTAGAATTAAGGCTCATGAAGGCAAAGACTTTGGCTGTTTTTTTTTTTTCTATGACTTTATCTTTTCTGCCAAGAACAATACCCACCACAAAGGAGGTAGCATTTGTGGAATAAATGAATGGGTGAATGAATGGCTTAGAGCAGTGAGAATCCACTCCTTGAGGATGAGAGTGGGCCAATCTCTTCTAAAGGAGGGTGCATATGTGAGAAAAATTGGAATCTAATTAGCCCAGGAGAAGGGTCAATTAATGGTAGTAGATGACCAATAATGTGTTCTACATCAAGCTCATCCAGTTTCTATTATTGCAGTCACTGAATACTTTGGGGTAAGCTTAGCATGTCCCACTTTGTTTTACTTAAGCAAAGAAGCATCAAAGGGTGCATGCTGGTTCTCTGGGGATGGCCAGGGTGGGAGCACAGGGTGTCTACTCTGCAGGCCCATAGCAAGGCCAAGAAATTAATTGTGACTTCCTGGGGCAGCAGGAACTCGGGGCTGGGCTCCATTTGTTATCTTCCCTGGTGACAGGCTGGTCCCCAATGATGTCATCTAAGCATCTGCAGGCACTGCTGCCAGGAACCCACTAACTGGAAATGACATCAGCTCCCAGCAAAGTGACTTGGGCACCCTGCAGACACGTCCCGCTGATCCCCTGTCTGGAGCTCATCTCCCTGCCTACCTGGAAGTCTGGCTGGCACTTTGGCAAACAAAGAGGCATTTGAGAGGGAATTAAGTTGACTTTAAAAGATAGCCTCAAAGTGTTTCCCAACACATCGACGCTTCCATTGAATTATAGGTGCTAATAAAGCTGTCAGAGCTTTGGCCCAAGAACCAAACTCAAGCTAAAGGATCCCTGGGAAATGATGAGAATTCATCCGGGCCTGGAAAGTTGGTCCCTGGCCCAGCTGGAGGCTCACACACACGCTACATGGCCAGGAAAGGGCTAGAAATACACATTCCAACAGCACCGCTGACTGGCCCAGAGGGCTCGCCATAGTCTCAAAGCAGAAGGCGGCTGTGCTGATTCCTCCATAGCTTCTTGAGTTCTGGGACCGGCCTGGTCCTTTCCTTTCTAAAATACTCAGTGTTGCCATTACGCCTGGGTGATTACCGGGATTATAGCACAGAGGAGCAGTGTTTAGAGTTTTAGGTAAAAAGAGAGATCACAGAGCACTCCACCTGGGACACACCTACGTTTGGGACCTTAGCATCTGTGTTTCTCTTTGAAAGACACACAGCCAAGTGCCACATCTCACATGGAGCTCTGCTTTCTGGGAACCGATTATATGCCAGGCCCTGTGCCAAGTTCTTTACATTTGTAGTCACTTAAAGCATCCACTAGTCCTGTGAGCAACTATATTTATTTATTCATTTCAACAAACATTTATCGAGAACCTATAGTATGTCAGGCCCGGGGGTAGACTCTTCAAATACAGTAGGGAACAACACAGACACATACTTTCCCCGTCCCTCAGATTTGGTCATGGGAGCCACAGTCATTAACAGTGAACTGCCACTGTCGTGGGTGTGAAGAAGGACAAGTCTGGAGAGCTGTGGGAGGATGCAATGGGGGCATCCCGCTGCTCTGAAAAGGGGACACTGAAGCTAAGAGCCGAAGAGTGAGCGGGAGTAGAGGAAGGCAAAGGGCGTGGGGCAGAGCATTCCCCGTAGGAGAAAAGGCATGTGGCAATGCCAGCGTATCAGTTTCCTGCTGCTGCTGTAACGAATTCCCAACAACTGTGGCTAAAACAACACAAATTGATTCTCTTACAAGCTCTGTAAATCAGAAGTTGAACATCAGTTTCACTAGACTAAAGTGAAAGTATTGGCAAGGCTGGATCCTGCTGGAGTCTCCAGAAGAAGATCTATTCTTTGCATCTTCTAGCTTCCGGTGGCTGCTGACACTCCAGGACTGTGGCCGCATCACTCCAGTCTCTGTTTCCACAGTCACTTTGCCTTCTCCCCTTCTGTAGTCCACTCTGACTCTGCCTCCCTTTCATGAAGGTGCTTGTGATTACATTTAGGACCCAGCTAGGTAAATCAGGATAATCCCATTTCAAGATCCTTTAACTTAATCTCATCTGCAAAGTCCCTTTTGCCATTAAGGTAACAGGCACAGGCTCTGGGGATTAGGTGAATATCTTCGGGAAACATTATTCAGCCTACCATAGCCACAAAGTAGGAAAGTGCTTATGGGATGCATTTAGAGAGTCAGCATACTGTAGTGATTAAATCTGTGGGCTCTGCATGCCAGCAGTGAGGTTTGCAACCTGGCTATCGTGTTTTTTTGCTGTCTGATTTTAGACAACTTATTTAACCTCTCTATGCCTCAATTTTTCCATCTGTAAAGCAGGACTAATAATAGTCCCGAATTTATAGTATTGTTGTAGGGATTATTTTAAGTAAAATACTTAGGGCAATGCCTGGCATGTTGTATGTGCTCAATAAGGGTTAGTTTTTAATATTATTAACCATTTTTCAATCAATTGAGAGGAACAAGGAGGAGAGAATCTAGGAGGCTAGAACTACAAGTGGGATTTGATTTTATATCATGCGGAGATTTGAAGCCTATTGTACAAATTTGGATCATTATCTTAATGATGATTGGAATCAGAAATGGTTTAAGGGGAGTGAGTAACATAACTCAACTTGTCTTTTAAATGGTCACTTCGGTTGCATTCTGGAAAATTAGTTGAGGCCAATTAAGAGGACGTGTTATGGTCAGAGAAATGAAATCACTCATTTAAGTGACTTTACTCAATAAGGTCACTGAGTTAACAAAAAGTAGAAGTTAATAACCGGTGGTGGGGATTTGAGACCAAGAAGGTTTGATTCCCAAATTTGTGCTCTTTATTGCACTATGTGGCCAGGATAGCCATAGAGGTGGGAATGAAAGACTTGCTGTCTCCAGACACACCGGGAGCAGCCGCTTTACGGACCTGATGGGAGACCCCCTATATGGGGAAAAGCTTTTACTTGCCTTGTCTTTCCTCCAACTCAGCTTCTTTCTCATTGACAGCGAAATGTTTCTTCAACTACAATAAATTGGTAGCTCTATCTAATAATTTTTTTTTTGAGAAGGGGGGATGGCTAGAGTGCAGTGGTGTCACCACAGCTCACAGCAACCTCAAAATCCAGGATTCAAGCCATCCTCTTGCCTCAGCCTCCTGAGTAGCTGGGACTACAGGCAGGTGCCACGACACCTGGCTATTTTTTTTCTATGTTTTGTAGAGACAAGGTCTTGCTGTGCTGCCTAGGCTGGTCTCAAAAACTCCTGGCCTAAAGCTATTCTCTCTCCTCGGCCTCCCAAATTGCTAAGATTACAGGTGTGAGCCATGGCTCACAGCCTCATGAATCTTTATTCTACTCCCAGATTCACTCTTGTCTACCCCCCAGTTTGGGCTGTATTGTTCATTGACAGCTTAGGCTTCGTCCTGAAATCCCCCTCTCTCAAAGGCCACAGTGACAGTCCTGTCCACCATGGCTCATGTCCACAACTCGTCTGAATCAGGGGCCTTATGTTATACAGGATTCTTTGAGATGTGAATGACAGATTCTGAATTAAAACTGACTTAAGAATAAAAGGAAGTTTATTATTGACTCTTAAAACTAAAAAATGCCAGGAGGCTTTGCCTCCAGGTACAGCTGGATGGATGTAGGTGCTCAAATGATGTGGAGAATTTGCCTTGTTTTATTTTTCAGAACTACTTATATCTGTGTTGCCTTCCTTCTCAGGGTGATTTATTTCATGGCAAGACATCCACTCACATTAACAGATCTTAGCTAACATTCCATGAGCTCAGCAAGTCCAGTAGAAAGAGCTTCTCTTTTTCATTAGATCCAGCAAAAATCTCAATGTGAATCTCATTGGATCTACTCGAGGTACATGGGGCAAGGGAAATGAAATATCCTAATTGGCTGGGCTAGGACCATGTTTCCCTTGGAGGTAGATGGGGTGGGATCAGTCTTATCCAAACCAGGTGGACTGAGAGTGAGGGAGTGGTGAATTTAGGTGCTGCTACCCAAAGAAGGGAAACTGATTGAGGACCCATGAAAACCCAATTAAATGTATACTTTTCTCATAAACCCCAAATACTTTTCAATCTTTCCACTTTGACCTGCCTGGTCCCTTCCACCTGAAACATCCTTCCCTGTAGAAATCTTCTCAGAATTACACCCAGTATCTTCTTCTTCCAGGAGATCTTCCTTTGTCTGCAGGGCAGGCTCCCTCTCTCCCTTTTCACCTGCATCCTTCTATCTGCACCCTTCTTTGGGCTCAGAAAGCTTTGCATTATAATCATCTGGGCCAGTTCCTTCCCACCTCCTCTAAATAGGCATGGCTGAGCAGGGACTAGGACATCTGCATGGATGTTTCTCCCCTAGCCCAGGCACAAAAGAGATACTCAAATGATACTTGCAAAATCAGTCGTTGTTCCCAAGATAGTCATGAGAAATAATATACCAAAGACACAATTAATAATAATACTTTTGTTAATGAGATGAAGGAGACATTGCATTTCTCTTCATTCCTTTCTGCTTCTCTTCTGGCCCCCGACCCTTCTCAGACACCTCACTTCATAGAATGACAGACTGTTCAAGCTGGGAGAGGCCTCAGAGAGCACCAGTTCAGAGCAGAGCTTGACCAGCCCTGAGTTTCCCACAACGGGTTCAGTAGTCTTCTCATTAAAATCCACTTTTTTTTTTCTTTTTGCTTTTGGAGTATTTCCATATGTCCTTCCAACAATCCTATAAATAAGATATTTATTATTCCTTTCTTTTATGATGTGGAAACTGAGGCTCAGAAATATTAAGTGGCTTGCCTTACTCCAGGTTTCATTTTATAATACTGACCTTTATGTTCCCTTCATCTGGTCTTCCTAATATGTGTGCATCTTTTATTTTAATTTTCTGTTATGTTAAGAGCATTTGGGTGAGCCACCCGGAAGCCATTTTGTAAGGATATGTGGTATAAACAACTCAGATATAAAGAGAAACTCACCCCAGGACACACAGACCTGGAGCTAAAGTCTTGGCCACTCCGCCACCTGGGTTCCCTCAACTTCCTGCTGAGAGTGGAGGTCCGCAGAAGGAGGGCAGGAGGAGACGGGTACGTTTGCAGCCGAGAAACAATATGATTCACTTCCCAACAGCCTTCAGATGCCTTTTGCTTTCCCCACTAGACATGAGCTCATGGAATTCTATTTCACGTTCCTTTCGATAGATTTTCCTTTTCCTGGAGTAAGGTTAAATGGCACCGTCACAGGGACACATTCATCAGGAGCAGCCATTGGATAGTAATAGGATAATTGTGCCGGCCCTGGTACCACAGAGATGATAACTAGCATTGCTCCAAGAATGTACAGAGGCCACATTTACCTTTTAGGGCAGCCCTTTTGAAAACTTTGGCACAGGTCCCCAACACTGTTTTCCTTCCCGCAGCGTGATGTGAGAACAGTGTTACAGTGCGTGCCTTGTTTAAGCACAAACCAGGCACTGTGCAGCCTGGGAGGCGGATTATGCCCCAGATGAATTCGCGGAAAGCCTCGGCAGGGATGGGTTCAGTTCCTGAAGGCTCAGTGTATGTGTATTACAATAAGGTCTCTTGCCCACAAACTCCATGGTGATCATACCAATGTAAAGAGCAGCTGAATGTGAAGGAACAAGCAAATGTTTTGATTATTCATATTCTTGATTTTGACATTCAATTCCCTCTGCATTTTGGTCTGGGTTTATTTTCCAGGCTTATTTTCTACTGTTGACTTACATACATATATCTTAAATCAGGAAGGAAAATATGTTTCATTCTATGTGCCAGCTCTGAGCACCTGGGAGTAGCTGCTTAGAACACTGTGTTGAGAAGGATTCTGAGGCCATATTCTGACTCAGCAGGATAAAGCTCTGTGATTGATTAGTGAGGTCTGCCACAGGCAAAGGTTAGGAGGTGGCAGCACACAAACCTGCCGTCACTGTCTCTTCCCAGCATTCTGGCTTTATTCGATAGGCTATAATGTTATACCTCTATGCCTTTTCCCATCTTCTTTCCATTTGTTAAGAATTCTTTCCTTGTGAGTATCTGTTAATATTCTTCATGAGCCATTGCAAACTGCATTTTTTCTATAAGGCTATTGTCAAATCTTCCTAAGTGGGCATATTTTTCTTTCTTTACTATTCTTTACTGCCTTTGGCAGTACTCTTAGTTAAGCACAGTTTTATAGCTTGAATCAGAGAGTTATGCGTGTGTGTGCCTTATTTCTTCTGGAGGACTGTAAACTCCTTGATGGGAGAAATCAAATCTCTTTTATCTTTATATGCTCATGGCCATTGGCTTAAAGAAAGCCTAGATTCCAAAAATGGGTCTGAGCTCTTTTGGTCAAGTCTCCACATTTTACAGATGGGAAAACTGAGGGTTAGGGTAGAATTGGAGAGTTGTCAAAAGTTACACTGAAAGTTAGAAACATTTGTTCTGATTCCCAAACTCAGACTCCTGGAATGTCAGACTTGGAAGGATTCTCAGAGGCTGCTTAGTTTAGCTTTAGTAGCCAGGAAGCTCTGAGTAAAAGGACAGCTGACCTTTGCTTGCTACTTCCTTATTTTGGGCTTTGATGTTTTAGTTTCATTGTGACAGGTTTGTGGTAAACATAATTTTGTCGTGAACCATGAAAACTCAGCTTTGGAAATAAGCTGGAAATGAACAGTGAACAAATAAATATAAACGGGTCCCCTCATTCATTCGTTCATTCATCTAAGGAAAATTATTGACATTATTCTAGGTCCTGGGGAGATAGCAGTATACAAAACAGAAAAAAATCCATGCCCTTATGGAGTTTAAACTCTAGAAGTATATGTGTGTGTGGTTCTATTTGTATTAACTCATTAAATCCTTACAAAGTGTGTGTTATATTTAATATTATAATTATGCCCATTTTGCAGATGAGAAAATTAAGGGCCAGAGAGGTTAAGTAATTTGCCCAATGTTGTGTAGCTAAAAGGTGATAGAGGCAGGATTTGAAGCCGAGTAGTCTGTCTACAGCCTCTCTGTTCTGAATTACTATTGCTACATGTTACAGATAGAAAACTGAGACCCAGAGGTGGTAGGCCATTAAGCCAAGGCCATATAGCTAGTTTAGGGGCAGGGCTAGGCTTTCTGACTTTCAGACCAGGTTCTTTTCAGGCTGTCAGTCTGCATTTCTTTCTCAAACTGTGGGAAGGAGTGGGACAGACAAAATCGATGGGTACAAGGGCTGGGTAGGATCTGAGAACACGTTATTTCTCTTGTAGGGTAGACACGGGCTGTTTGTTTCTCACATTGGCGAGATGGTGGGAGGGTGGGGAACAGACTTCCAACACACCAAATATTACCCTAATTGGCTCAAAGGCCATGATTGTATCAAGTTCCAGAAATTATGAGTGAACCAGACAGTAAGGCCACCGCAGCTGGTCGGCAAATTATTGGCTCAAGTGTTGTAATTATTAAATGCAGCAGAGAGAGAGAGAGTGAGAGAGAAAGAGCAAGAAACTCAGACACTTAGTCCGGGATAATTGATCCAAAAATTATGGGTTCCAAGAAGGCCAACACTTGCTTAAATTTAGATTTGGACTCGACTCCTGTCACACGCACACAAATGACTACTGTTTCCTGGACACCCACTCAGCACACACAATCAGCCCCTCAGCTCTGCCAGCCCGCAGGAACAAAAGGGATTTTGATTCTGATTATTTTTAAACTTTAATGACAAATCCTTTCCTTCTCTACATTAAAAAATAAAGGCCGTGCATAATACCATTAAGGGACTGCTCGCTGCTGCTCCATCCTCGGAGGCACTTACGTTGTTTAAATTTTAATTTCCGGGTTGAAATTTTTATTGAAAACATCACTATCTTTCTAAACAACAAAAAAAAGTTTCTTTTCTTGTCACTGTACTAGTTTGTTCTTTTACCTGTTCTCACTTTGCCTCCGCAGGAGACCTTCCTGCTTCTCCATGGCTCTGTGGCTCTGGGAAGCCTCACTTCAGCCCTGGATCCGAATTCTGCCCCAGACAAGCGATCTTTAGTATTTTTTTTTTTTTCCCCTTTTTCCCCTTTTTAAACCACAATTTGTCTTAGGGATAGGCTAAGGACTGAAGTCTGCAAACCTTTGACCACTGAAGGGCAGAATCCCTCTAATTACAATGATAATGATGACTACGACAATGGTGATGATATCATGATTATGATAATGATGAACCCCCTGTAACATTTCCTGAGCATTTCCCATGTGCCAGCAACTCTGGGTACGTTTCACACATTATCTCCTTGCATTCTTCAACACACTATGAGGAAGCTGTCATTACCCCCATTTTGCAGAAGAGGAGACAGACTTTGAGAGCTCCCTGCATCAGGCAAGGTGAGATGTAATCATTTATCATTCTAGAATAATGCTGACAGTAACAGATATCTCTAGGAAATCAGATGTAAAGGACTTAGGGATATCCAAAGAGAGATGTGTTTTACTTAGGTACTGGCATAATCCAGGAAAACTTCATGACAAAGAGAGCATTTGAGCTAAATTTGGAAAGAAGGTAAAATTTTGATATGCAGGAAAAAAGGCAGAAAATGCCCTTAGTAAAGACAAGAAAACTGGAGGCATATTTGCCAGTGGAGGAAGGTGAGGTGTGGAGGAATCTAGGGCAGTGTATAAGGAGGTGGTGATTAGTTCTTGGAGGGCCTTGGATACTGGCTTAAGGATATTGGTGCTTCCCTCATGGACTGAGGAGTCATCCACGTTTTCATCAAGGGAGTGGTCACACTGGAATTGCAATTTAGAAAGATCACTCAAGCACAGGGTGAATGGGAAGTTGGGAGAGGTGAGGCAGGAGGCAGGGAGACCAGAAGGGAGGCTGTTGAAATTGCTGCTCTCCAACTCTATTTCTCATCTGGCCATGCTCTTCCTGGTGTCTGGCCTTGGGTCCAGTCCTTCACCTTCCTCTGTGGACTCCAGGTGGCCCTACTGGGCCCAGACTGACCTCAGACAGCTCTCTGCTGCCCCCACCTGGCCTAGGCAGCCCCCTGCCACAGTTCACTTGTAGGGCCTGGCTCCGAGGATCCAACACATGTGCTAATATCACTGTGTGTAATTCAACTGCTGTGACCACTGGCCAAGATTCCGAGCACATACTACGTGCCAGGCAGTGTCCACATCTCTTACATGTATTAAGAGCTTACCGGTTACCTCATATGAACCTATGACGTGGCTCCTTTTATCAGTATTTCACAAGTAAGGAGACTGAGGCCTGGACACGCTTTATCCTCAGGATGGTAAGATGTGAGTGCTTTTCCAGGAGGCTGCTTGAAGATCTGGGATTCCTGCCTTAGAGCCATTTCTGTCCAGATATTGCAGCAGCACCTGGCCAGAGCCCCAGAAGGGGGCCTGCCCATGGGGCGTAGGGGAGGGCGGCCACCTGCAAGACTGCAGCCCTGAGAGCTGAGGCCAAAGGGAAAGGCACAGCTTTACACAGGGAACGGGGGCAGGGGACCTGGGAGACAGAAACAGAGAAAGCCAGAAAGGAGCACGGGGCAGGCCAGAGCAAGGCTTCAGGTGCATGTGGGTAGGAAGCTGGCTTCGTGTGTTTGTGGGTTTCTTTAAACAGACAGGATTCTCACCACTCAAAGTAACCTTTGCAACTTGACAATATTTTGGGGTTAAGGCTTTGACTCTTAGAAGACGCCTGTTGAGAAAAACCCACTGGCATTTTTTCAAGCCAAGAGCAGGGCCCTGAGGAGGTGGGAGACAGCACAGGGTAGTTTTCTAATGGCGACACAGTGGAGTGGGAGGATCCAGGTCAGGGGCGCAGCTGGCAGGCTGCAGGAGGGAGCAGGCAGGCGAGGTGTAGGGAGAGCCAAATGCAAACTTCTCCCATTTTCCAGTTTTGCCTGGGGCCAGCTCAGGGCACAAAGATAATGTTTCTCTAAAACAATTCTCAGGAAGGCTGGTAGGAGGGGACCAAGAGGCCTACCTTTCCACAATTAAGTGCATCCTGCCAACTTAAAGATCTCCCTGGGATCAGCTGAGGCTGCAAACGTGTTTTGAGTATACACGAAGCGTCAGACCAGCGGTAGGGGGAGACTGTGTGCGTGTGTGTGCGTGCGCACATTCTCAGTCTTACAACTTCCCTACATCCCGTAAGTCATCTCACTGCCCCAAATGCTTGCTGTCTTCTGGTTGATGGTGAAATGCAGCAACAGTTGAGCCTGTCCCCAGACAGACTAATGAAAGGACATGAATAAGAGTGGGAAGGAAACCTTCTGGGGAGTGTTACTCAGGTTATTATTGGTAAGAAACAGAAACCATCTTAAGAAGAGAGGTTTATCATAGGATGCACATAGACCACAAGTGCGATTTTCTTATGCCTCAAATCAAGATGGCCCTGTGGACCCACTGCTCTCCTGGTCTTACTCATGTTCGGTCTGTGAGGTGCTGTGTTCATAGCATCTGTGCCTCTGTCTGCTCCAAACAGGCCCCAAGGTCAAGGGGTTAATTGTGTCTGTGTGCTGCAGCCCACATTGTGGAGGAAGTCTGTGTCAACTGGCTTAGTTAGTTACTATTGCTCCAATTGGACGGCATGACCTTATGACAGCCTCATGGGATACTGGCTGGCCAATGGACAAGCCACCTGGGATGAAAGGTCCACCTCCAAGCCAATCACTGGCCACTGGGCACTGATAACAGCCTACGGATGCTTCCCTTAGCAGAGGTTGGTTTTGAATAGGAGAGAGTATAAAAACTGGAGGCTGAAGACCATGACAGGCATGTCTGATTTTGGTCTCCATGGAAGTCATCCTAGGAGTAGGAAAAGGAATGAAGGAAAGAACAAACCAGAGGACATGGAGGGAAATGAAAAAGGATTTTCTGGAACCACAAAACTCAAGAGTTGAAACATACAGTAAAAACAGTCTGGTCAAATGTCCTTATTTTACAAACGGGGAAATTGAGCATGGGAACCAATGTCAGGGATCACAAACCAGTCCTTCCTTCATCTCAAAAGCTAGATTCTCTCTTCCAAACCGCCCATCTAGGAGAAGAGATTTCTCAAAGCAGATGATTTAATGGGCCAGCCAACCTCTATTTATAAAGGACAGAGCTGGACTCTTCATTGGGATTCCCTGAGAAATGCTTAAGTAAAGACCTCGTCAACGAAGGACACTTGAAGTTCATAGGATTAGGAGTTAAACATAAAAAGATCAAACCCCAGAAATGAGAGAAAAATTAAAATTAAATTTTGATTAAATATTTGAATTAGGAATGGCTTTGTAATCTTAAAACCAATACAAGTACTGAAGGGAAAAATTGATATATTTGAACGTATAAAAATATAATACTTCCGTATGTGAAAAATTAACATAAATTAAAGTGGAAAATGGGGAAAATTGGTGCAAATATCAAAGGATTAATATCCTCACTGTATGGAGATTTTATAAAATAATAGTAAGTTCTCAACAGATAATAGGAAGAGGATATAAACATTCATAAAAAGAGGAAATATATGATTAATAAACATTTTTCACAAAGTCTCTGCTTTACTAATCAGAGCAATGAAAATTAAAATAGTAACCAGGTGCTCCCCCCCCCAACTTTTTTTCCTACCAAAATTAGCAAAGATTAAAAACAATATGCAGTGCAGGTATAAGGACAGTGAAAGAGCCATCCTCTTACACTGCAGCAAGGAGTTTACAATGATATACTCATTTTGGAAAGTAATGTGGGAATGTATATCTGGGAATTTGTCATAAAGCAAAAGCTAGAATTCAAAGATGTTTGCGAAAGTATTTACCAAAATGAATAATTAGGAAAGTCTGTTGTAACACCACAGAGGAAAGTTTAAGTAAACCGGGATTCCTCTATGTGCCAGAATATGTAGCCTTTAGAATCTAAAGCCTGAAGAAGTCGTAACACCATCGTGTTAAATTAAACCTGTGCAGGAAGAGTGACTACAACTCTAAACAAAATAAAAGAAGGCCTAGCAGAAGAGACCCATTTAGCATGCATGCCAAAATGTTTGTGCTTCTTCTGCATAAAGGGACAATTCTGGATCATTCTATGTTTTTGTTATTTTTTGCTTTTCTCTTCAATCTCAATAAACATGTATTTTTCTTATAATATGAACAAAATAAACTAGAAAAAAATGAGTGTGGGAATTCGTTTGAACTTGAGTATAGCGAACAGAGGGGATTGAGAGAGTAAGGGAAGACACGTGCAGCGTGGTGGGCCTTGTGGCTGGGCCGCTGGCCTCCATCCAGTCTTCCCCCATGGTACAGCAGCTTGCAATTCAGGAGAGGCTGACCCCACCTCCAGCTCAGGGGACTGATTTACCCCCCGAATGATACAAATGAGTCAGTGTATTCCCTTCTCCTGACTTTGCAACAATTTCGTTTTGGTAACCCAGGCTCAAGCCAAAGAGACCTGACAATTCTCCTAGGGTCCTAGTAGGGTGCAGTGAAACTCTTCCAACTGATGTTACTGGGATTCCCTGTCTCCCTTCTGGATGTGAACCAGGAAGCACATGGCCCCAACTGCTGCTGGCTGTCTTCTCGAAAGCTTGAAGGAAGCCAACCTGAGAGCAAAGTCTACACCAAGAGGAGGGCAAAACCCAGGGGACTGCAGAGGAACTGCGTTGCTGTTTGCCCTACTTAGGGCTTTTTTTTTTTTTTTTTTATTAAGTGAACTTATAATGCATTAAGTTGTTTTGAGTTTTGTTATGTTTTTTAAATGATGTTACTTGCAATTGCAAGAATCCCTGATACAGAGACACACCAGAGATTGCTCCCTATAGATAGATTACACCAGAAATAGGAGAATGGAATGTAAGAAAAGTTGAGGAAATGTGTCTAACTTCACTATTGGGAGAATGGAGCCTGAGGGAAGAAGCCTAGCAACCAAAATGAGTCCCGGAAACACACAAGGTAGGAAAGAGGTAGCAGTGATGCACAAGGGAAAGCCCTTTAGCAATGACGAGCAGTACAATGCAAACGTAGCCTCTTCTCACCTCTTCTCAACTCATCATTTTTGTGGTCCTGCTAAATTACATGGACTGCAGGAAGAAAGAATGATGTCTCAAGAGAGGGATGTTTTTATCCTCTCTTGACATGCTGGGCAAGTTCTAGATTATCTCTGGGAATTGGGATGTGTTTGGTTGGCCATCTAGATGCCACTAAACACATAGTACCACTAGGTTACACCATGGCCAGGGGTCCATGTTCTACTGATTCCTGACGTCACAAAGAGCTACCAGTTAGGGATGAAGCCAGGAGAAGTTTTGCAAGATCTCGGTATTCCTGGCTTTGCATTTGAGAAAGAAAATCTTTAGCTCTAGGATTTGAGGAAGAAAATTCTCAGCTCATCTAAGCAATTCTCACTTTGAAATTAAATACAAGTTGCTGCCTAGGTTTTACTGAAGAGTTGAAGTGTGCATATGCATGCACACACACACACACAAATAATATAAAAGCAGTGATCTTCCTATTTGATACTAAGTTTCTTGGGAGATCTCTGTGTAGCTAGTAGATCTCTCGCTACTCAGTTACTTGAATGAATTCACCTATTCATTCAGTCATTTATTCATTTAACAAATGTATATTGGGGACCTATTGTGGATCATGCATGGTGCTCGGGCTGGGAGATATAAGAATAAATAAAACAATAAATAGATATATTTATTTAACCCTTACTATCCGCCAGCACCACAGTTAGCATTTGAATTGTATTATTTATTGCATTTTATCCACTGACATAAACCTATATAGCTCAGCACCATTATTTATTCTAATTTAACAGATGAGAAAACTAAAGATCAAATAGGTCAGTGGCCCAAGGTCACACAGCCTGCAAGAAGTGTACCAGCACTCAGACCAAGAACTTATACACAGCCGTATGCCAAGTAGAAGACAGAAGCCCAAATCATGAGTTAAATTCCCACGGGATCATGCGTGGGAAAGATGGCACGAGGGAAATTAAGAAGGTAGCTATTGATTTTGTTGGGGAATTCTTGAAAGAAAAAATTGTCACTTGAGCTGGATCTTGGCAAATATGGAGAAAAATGGTAGCATTGAGAAGAAAGTATATTTCTAACATAGAGAAGAGCTTGAGCAAAGACGTGGAGATGAACGAGCGTGTTGCCTGTGCCTGGGGAACACACCAAGTTTGGGATGACTGGAGAAACCAGTTCCGTGGGGCAGCAGCAGCAGGAAAAGGATGCTAAGAAAGACTTTATTTGTCAAGCTAAGGAGTTTGAACTTGACCTTGCAGGCAAAGGTGAGCCAACAGAGGTTTTCCAGCCTGGGGGTAACAAGATCATATTTGTTTTTTAGAGTTATCTTGTAGGTAGCCTGTGTCAGGGGGATTAAAAAGGGAGAGGCCAGATGTACAGAAGCTTGTCGTGGTGGGGGTGGAGGGGCTTTGCGAACTCCAGGCAGAAAAATGAAGAGAACTTGAGCCATTCAACCCCCACCTCATAGTCATTAGACACTAGTCCTAATTTGGAGTTCTGCTTTTCCAGAATTACGTACGGCTGTGCATGGAAAGGCAGCATAATGTAACAAAGAGAGCTTGGGCATCAGACCCTCCTGCCTTCAAATCCTGGTTCTACCATTTGCCTAGTGATGTGTGACCAAGAAACCTCCCTCTTCTCACGTCTAAACCAGTAAAAAGACCTAACTCACAGGATATTGGGAGGAGTAAGCACAGTAAGTTATGTAATGTACCCAGCATAAAGGAATTCAATAAATAGTCTCTTCCTCACCCTTCGTGCTAAAAAATGAAAGATTGGTGGCCACAGGTCAATAAGATCTGCCACATACTGACAAGTTCTAAGATTGAATAGAAACATGTAGCCTTTGGCCCCATAACATTTTGTAACTCTATTGATTTACTAAATTGATTAATTTTAGTACTTTTTCTACAACTCTAGCCACATCAGTTAGGATAGACTAGAGTATGCAGCAGGAACAAATTAACTCTGGAATCTCAATGGCCTAATAACATAAAAGTCTATTTTTCACTAATTTTACAATATCAACACCAGTTATCAGGGGTCTTTACATCATGTAGTCACTCGGGGATCCAAACTGACAAAGACCCCACTATCTTGTAATCGCACGATCTGGAATGCAAGGTCTCCAAGTGTCCTGCAGAAATGGGAGAGAGAGGTGGAGGAAGTACACAGAATTTTAACTGCCTTGAATCAGAAGTGACACACATGGTCAGTAGCTACGTGGCCC
This sequence comes from Lepilemur ruficaudatus, assembly GCA_963574885.1. Taxonomy (NCBI): domain Eukaryota; kingdom Metazoa; phylum Chordata; class Mammalia; order Primates; family Lepilemuridae; genus Lepilemur; species Lepilemur ruficaudatus. The sequence continues at coordinate 109,990 of CAUYRT010054682.1, forward strand.
AAGCCTAACTGCGAGAGAGGCTGGGAAATGTAAGAGAAGACCCGGAATATGTGGTGAGCACTAATTGCTCTGGGACACTAGCTATAGTCATATAAAAACTGTAAAAAATGGGGGAAAAAGGTGTATTTTCCTCTGCTTAAAGTCTCAAGTTATCTTTGACAAATGAATTTGTTCTCCCATGCATGAGTTGTTATCCTGGTCCTGAGCTTCAGAGTAACTCATCGCGAGAGGTCTCTTGTACTCTTGGCAATGAGTGAGACTCTGCTCTTCTTGAAAGAGCAGGAGGCATTTCAGAAAGAACTTTTCAGAACATTTCAGAAAGGTTAACCTTTGTATGGAAATTTGGTGTCCCAGATTGGTAAGTGACCCACTAATGCACATATTTTTGTTTTGACTCTTGCTACTTTAACAAGAGACTGACAAGAGAATTTCTCTGAGTGCTAGGCAAGGGATGGGTTAGAACATAGATGGTTGACTCATGGAAGATATGACTCCCTACCCACAAATTCTGAGGGTAAATAGGCTTTTTTTTTTTTTGCATTTTTAAAGAACCATATTTCCAATTTTGGGTCCAACACATGTCATACCAGAATCATTTATGATATATATTAAAAATACACATATCCAAACCCTACCTTAGATGTACTGAATTTATGAAAAAGGGCCCAGGAATCTTTAGCAATGCTTATTTGTGCTTTGAGATTAAATCCAGGAAAACTTGATCCATTCGAGTATTATGATTCATTCACAGGGACACCATCTCTGGGGCTGGGCAGGAATAAGGTGGGAGTGGCTATGTGTGATCACAAAGACTGGGCTTGAAGAGTCACACCTACAGGCATCAGTGAGGAGCAGCCCCCCAGGGTCAAGGGTCAAGAGTGGCTCTGTAGGACTGGAGTCACACAGGGTTCACCCTCCCTCAGAGGATCATATTGGCCCACGCTGGAGACTGAGGCAAGCCAGATATTGTTCTGCATGCACCAGCCGTGCCAGTGGCAGGGAAGTGGGCCAGTGCTCTACAGCGGCACCTTGTGACAGGGAAAATCTTTGCCAGCCAGGTATGTCAGGTACGCCGCTGACAACAGGTATCAGAGCTCTTGCTCAGAAGTAGATCCTGTGGATCCCTTTTTGAATTTTTAAACCTTCAAGATTCTTGGAAAATTGGAGGGTAGAGTGCTCAAGAGGGTGATGCTGGACGTATTATGTATCTAGTGGCTAGAAGTTAATTAGACTATTTGAAATGGAATTTGAAGAAATGAAAGGTATATTAAGAGACCCAGCCCCAAGAGTTGTGAAGAAGTTCATACTGATTACGTCCAGACGGGAAAGTTGAGGCCAAGACAGAAAGTTTTCCTGAGTTAAAACAGCGAAGAGTGGCAGACATAGCCTCATACCCAAATCTCCTTAACCCGCGTTCAGTACTTTAGCTATGGAACCAAGCTGCTCACTGCAAAATCATATAAATCTAGAAAGTCCCAAGTTACAACTCTATCTCCCTCTTTTCTTCCTCAGTGTCTCCTTTTTGCTTCTCTTCCTTCTTACCTTTCTCCCCTTTGTTTTGTTGCATCTTATTCAAACAGGCTACTCTGGATCTGCACAGGGACAGAAATAGGCAGGGCAAAAGTAAGGAATAGACCGTGAGAATTTGGGGAAGTCTGTAGGGCAAAAGTGGAGCAATGGTGTCGAAGATGCCAAGTTAATGCAGATGAACTCATTTGGTGTATCCAATGCCATTGCTCAAATTTGGCCCTATAGGCGTTCTTAAATCACTACGGTCAATTCTTGGTTCAATAGCAAATTTGTTTACATAGTTCATACTCCTCCTTTTCAGACAGGTGAGGCTATGTACATGGAGTGAGACAGATGTGAATGGCATGTGAAATTATTTAACCTCACTAAGCCTAATTCCATTGTCTGTAAAATGGATATATTCACAACTGTCTCATGGTATTAAGCAAAACAATGTAATATTGTTCCTCTTATGGAGACTGACATACAGTAGATACTTAAACAACCCTTGGTTTCTTTTTCCTTTTTCAGGACCACTCTCACTGAAGAGGCGTGCTGAAACAGGAAGAATCCAGGAACCAGGAACCCAAGAACTCTTGCTGCAATCTTGCCAGCCCACCTGGGTTCTTGGCGAATGTCTCAACACTTGAAATAGCTAGTTCTAAAAATCAGATACTACGATAAAGAGACGTGGGAGGAAAAAAAAACTATTGACCTATTTTCTGGAGAAAGGAAAAACAATCTGCCAAATCACAGATGTTTCCAGAGAGTGGGTTGGTTTTGATAAATAATTAACTTGGGTTGATTTCATTGTGTCTGGAGGAGTAATTACAACAGCATGTTCACGCCCCTGGAGTTCTGTTGTTGTCACATTTTCCACGATAACATCTCCTTTGAAAAAAATGTGTGCAGAAACTTGGCTATAAAATAGTGCTCTGGTCTGAAGAAGGCCATGAAAACTTTCACAGTTTATGGGCAGCGTTTTTAATTGGATCAAAAGATGCTGTATTGTTTCCAACTGGCTTCAATTAAACCAAGGTAAATAAAATTGTATTGCCTTGGGAGGCATTTCATGGCCACCAAAGTAGAACTGTTCTCCTGTTGAGAACATTGCTTCACTCAACACTTACACAGTATCCAGTCTCCTGACAAATGTCATTCTCTGTGCCACGTGCAGGGCTGGTTGGGGTGTGGCTATAGCAGGAGATTCCTTCTGATGTTGAGCTCACAGTCTAACTGAGGAGGTGATACATTATGATGTAGTAGAAAAAGGTGCTGAACTTAAGACACTGATCCGAATTTAAGCTCTTCTACTAACAAAATCTAAGGGTTTCAATTCCTCTTTCTGTGAAATGAGATAATTGGATTAGAAGAAGGCAAACAGATTTGAATTCTTGGGCCAACTCTAGTGGCAGTGCCTGCTGTATTGAGTAGCATTCTGAGTTCATGTCCGTGTTTGGTGGGAAAGAGCACTATGAAAACACAAAAGAATGCCTAAACTATTCTGTGTGAGCCCTTGAGAGGTAGGGATGCAAAAGAGGAGAGAAAAAAGAGAAGCAAGAGAGAGAAACCAAAAAGATGGTAGGGCAGACACAATGCTGTGTTCTCACCAAATCTTAATTTTCTTTCTGGGACCACTTATAACTGCATTTCCCAGCTTCTACTACAGTTGGGTGGGGCCATGTGACTAAGTCTAGCCAATGATATGGGGGCAGAAATTATGTGTGCCACTCCCTGGCTTGGCCCCAAATCATCTTGCATGGTTCTCCATACTCAACTCTTTGTCCGTGTTGCCTTCTCTCCTACTTGGATGCAGAATTTCCAGAGGAGAACTCTGAGATGCAACCACTAGAGAGGAGGAGATTGGATTCCTAAGACTTCCTTCTAAATACCCAGCTGCACTATGATATGGGTGAGGAACACTTTTTTTTTTTTAAGCCACTGAGATATTTGGGGTGGGTTGTTATAGCATTTAGCCTACTTGTCTAAAAGACTGTGGGAGGCAGGAAACTACATGGGGAGTGGCCAGGGGATACCCCTAATGGCGGAATGGTGATTTTTGGTATGGACATGCCAAAACTCTAATTTGAGGTCATTGACCCAGCCATGAGGGAAATCCTCTTTCATCTCATCCCCACCTGTAAATACCAAGTGCTTTGCAAGAATTCCAGTTTTTAGTGAAATTGCACAAAGAGGGTGAATGTCATATCTGGGTGGTAGCCTCCAAAGCAGGAGTCCCAAAGCAAGTATAACAAAAGTGCCTAAGTCCCCCGAGAATTGGCAATAGACTCATACAAGACATGAAATGAGATTTTGACTCATTTTTCTCTAGACACTAAGGGATCAGAGAGACTCCAGTTGATCTCAGGGTTACCAGGACTTAAGGTTTCAAAATAAACCAGTGACATAGACAGCACTGAAGCACGGACCTCCCGCCTCCCACGGAGCCTTGCCTGACTCTCAGCCTGGCTCCCATTGTGCCACCTTCCTCTCTGCCTTTCTCTGCTTTGTCAAAGCCACTCAGACCACAAGAACGCCACACTCTAGGGAATCATGTCTGTCACGAAATCCAAAGGCCCTGCGTCCTTTAGTGATAGAGTTAGAGTTTGGCTCCAGATTTTTGACAAGTGAAATAGGATGAGATCTTTGAGGAGCAAAGCAGTCTATTCCTCATTTTGGCGATGGGGCTACTTGTGAAACAGGATTGGGGTCTATGAAATGCCTGAGATAAATACTTGTCTATTATCTTAAACCACATTTAGATAAGGTTGGATTGGCCATGATTAAGTCCCAGTGAATTGGTGCCAATGGAGAGTGGAATGATTTCTGTTAGATCAAGTTTCACCACAATTGTCAAAGAATACATATTTTTAGATGTGAATTTCAGATTCAAAATCTTCTCCTTTTGCTATGATTTTGGGAGTCTTGCCAGGTGGATGTGTTAACTTTCCAGGCTAGTGGCTGAAATCTGAAGCTCCTTTGAGCTCGTTTGTCAGACTCTTGAAGTCTCAGGGCTGGGGATTCCAGATGTGCTGTTCACAGTTTGTGTGCTTTTGGATCCAGGATGACTCAGTTACAGATTAGAACCCAACACTTTCCTGCCCTTCCACTACCTCTGTAGGAAGCCTCAAAACCAAGGACAATGGCAATTCTCAGAAATTCTGGGACAGTATTTCCCATTTTATAAACTTCTAGCACTGGGAGGGTACTAAGAGACTACATGATGCAAACTGTTTGCTTAAGATCTGGGAAAAATAATGCCTAGAGAGGTAGAATGAAACGGAGAAGGTTATGCAGTGAATCTGAGTCATAAACAGAAAGTGAAAAATGATAGAATGTTTTTTACGCATTGTAATTTTATTAAGCTATACTGTAAAACAGTACAGATTGAAAGAATACAGATTGAAGAATAAAAAATAAGGATTTTGGAATTAGACTATGAAAAAGAAATCAATAAAAGACATCCTAAAAGATTCATAAAATAAACCAAGATTCCCTAAATAAACAAAAATGAATAAATTGAAGCAAATGATAGCAAAGACTAAATCATTAACAGAAACTAGTGAGGTATCCCAGTCTCATACTCTGAGTGTTGTGAAAAGTGGTTTTCAGATTTAAAACAATTTGGGCAATATTGAAGGAAGATGCCCAGCATGAATGCCTGACTCTTAGCAATGAGATTGTAGCAGGGCAGGAATAAAGGGGAGGAAAAGCTGAACTTTGCATTCCAGATTTGGAAGCATTGGGATTAAGATGCAGGTTGTTCCAGGGAGCTACCTCCTGTGAAGAACCTTTTTCCCCGTGTTGCTAAAAATGCACTATAAAGTCTGGGCTGGAATTGCTGCCAATGTTTCCTCTGACCTTTGGCAGGACAGATGGTATGAGAGGCATAGAGGGGCAATTTCTTAGGATTCACTATTTGAGCTGATCCAGCAGCAGCAAACATAGGCTCAGGAGGGTATGGAAATCAATGCCTGGCTAACCCAAGTCAAAAGCATGTGAGAAACAAGGAGAGCGACAAGGACAGCACCTTCCACAGCTTGTCACCCTGAGAGGGGAGCAAGTCCAAATTCAAAGCTCCGACTCCTTCCTCCATGAGACAGGGGACTGAGTCACCAATCTAGTGATGCTATTTTCAGTTATTTCCAAAAATTATAGAGAAAGAGAACAAAGACAAATTATCTAATTGTGGTTACAGAAAACCCCAGCTCCTTGTCCACACCCTTTGGGCACTTAAGTGAGTAGAGGAAAAAGAAATCTAGTGTTCCAGCTCATATTCCAAGGAAAAGATTCAAACAGTGCTCAGGGCAACAGAAATCCACACCACCTTAGGAAAGGAGCAGCTTCAGATACAATATCTCTGTTCAAAGACAAGTGAAAAGAATTCCTGCACTAGGAGACCACAGTAAGAATTGGCAAAAATAAATAAGTACATGAATAAGTGGAATATTACATGCAAAATACAAACAGAGCAAATTTTGAAAGAAGACATATTAAAGGAAATAGAAAAACATTTTAGTTGCAACTAATTCACGCTATTAAGAAAAACATGGACTTGATGGAATGAGAAATATGGTGATAATTGTGCAACTGACTAAAATAGAAAGAAAGCTGGTAGAGGTGAGGAAAGCAATTAAAGTGAAAAATAATATACTGTAAATTTAAAAATAAAGCTTTAGCTTCTAAAGACTAAAATTAATACTTGAAAATATTAAGTCATTGGTGTGGAGACAGGATTGAGAAAATAACAACATGAAGAACAAATAAGAAAAGATGAAAGCATTCACCAATATGATAATATGATAGGGAGAACAGACTCTGGAGAGCAAAACATAATGCTTTAAAGAAAAGAAGGTACTGCAAGTGGAATAGAAATGTATTCTAAGACCTAAGAGAAGAAAACTTTTCAGATTTAAAGGAATAACTGACATTCTAATCTGAAGGGCTCATCTGTATCAGGAAACTTAAAAGAGAACAAAAATCCATCAAATACAGTCTAATGCAGCTATAGGATTTCAAATAAAAGGAAAAAAAATCTTTTAAACTTCAAGAGCATTATATTACCTAAGGGGAAAAATAAATCAGGTTGACTTCAGAACGCCAGAAAAAAATTCAGCGAGAGACGGAAATTCTATAACCAGTTAAGTTGCCACCAATGTGTAAAACTAATAGAAAGTTATTTTCAATTATACAAGGTCTTGGGAAATATTTGATCCATTTGCTCTTCCTGAAAAATCTACTTAAAGATGTAACTCAGGCAGCCAGGAGATTTTTAAGAATAGTGAAATAAAAGTGATCAAGAAGGGAAAATCTGAGTATAAAAGTGCTGAATTGAGCATTAAATATGATAAACATGTAATTACACTTAAAAAGCTATAGTAATTATACTTAAAAATGGTTTGTGAATGTTATAATTTTTAAAGATAAAAATGTTAAAATAAAAACAAAATGATAACAGAATCTCAAAAATAGCATTGCAATAGATTGGGGAAAAAAATCCAGAGTTTGCCATTTTACATGGGTGAGGGGTCAAATTGATTAATTTCACTAGATTTGGTTTTGAAAAATACAATTTGATCTCACTTATAAATACTGATTTAAAAATGTAGGAGAAATTAAAAATTAAATTAGTTTACCAAATACTTATTTGGCTTCTATTATGTTCCAGGATCTACGTATATAACAATAAATATAACAGACAAAATTCCTGTCTCTCATGGAGCTTGCATTCTATACCATGATCACAAATGATTTATGCCAAAAAGGCAAACATGGGTCAGTACTGTGGCATCTATTATTATAATTCAGAATCTTAACAAGTCAAAGGTGAAAAAACATGTTATTCTCCTGATTGGTCATTAATAACTTCATATTTATTTGATTCAAATAAATATGGGAATGTATTAAATAACAAAATGGTATTTCAAATCAGTGGCAGGAAATATAGGCTAAAAAATAATGTTAGAATAATTTATTGGCCATTTGGGAAAATAACAAAGATGAATTAATATTTTATGCTTTATATAAAAACTAATTTCAGACAGATCATATATTTAAATGTAAAAATTAAGATCATGAATATTAAAAAATGGTGAGGCACATTATTATTTTCTTAGGGATAAAAAGGCCATAGCACAAAACTTATAAAGGAAGAGATTGACTATGTTAAACATTTCTGTATAGAGAAAAATACATAAAGTCAAAATTCTAAAAATAAGTGGTGAAACATTCTCAAGTATGAAAAATACCAAATAATCCAATGATAAATTGGGTAAAAATTACAGGCAGCCATTGAAGAAATAATAAATATGAATGGGCATACTCTTCAGATAAACATCTGAAGAGATAATTCAGCTTAATTCTAATAAAATAAATGCACATAAAACCTATGGCATGCCTTCATTGTGCCACATCAGACTGATAAAGAGGGAAAATGGAGATGCTATCTAGAGTCGGCAAAGATGTAGGGAAATAGGAACATTAAAGTGAAAGTTGATAGATATGAAAGTATCATCTACCTGGATGCCAAGATGCATAAAGATTTAAAATGTGCATGTCCTGTGATCTTACTAATACCAATTTATTCTATGGTGATAATTGGAAAAGAATTCAAGGCGTGTTTACTGAAGAGTTGTGCATCACAATAAAACTGTGGAAACAATGTGGATACCCACAGAAAGAGGAGTATGTATGTAAATGGTGGCACATCTATACCATGGAGTATAGATGAAAATTAATTGTATAGATTTATATCCACCTAATAGTTTCTCAAGTTCCATTAAAATCTACCTTACCTTTAAAAACATGCAAATATCTCTATACTATTGAGTGAAAAACAAGAATCTGATATTGAAAGGTCTAGAAAAAAATATCTATCAAAACCTTGATGGTGGTTTCTCTGGATGGTGAGGGTGTTTGTTGTTTCTTTGTTTTTCATATTTTTTGTGTGTTTTGTATACCTCTATGCAGTTTTGGATTTCTACAATGAAGGTGCACTTATCTTTGTAGACAAACAAACATCAAGTTTAGTAAAGTAGGTGAACATTAAAAAAAAAAATCAGATGCCTCACTGCAAAGCAATGGTTCTGTTAAAATAATTTTCTGAACAAAACTTTTCATTTACTAGGAATTGTCTTTAACAGGAAAAATGTTTAATTTTCTCGTAACAGATTTCCTGTGATGCAAAGGTGATGTGTCTCTCCTGGAGTGTCTGTGGAGTTGCTTAAGGGGCCTCATGGGCAGGGAGGGGTGCGGGCGGATGGGATTGAACCAGAGCAGTTCTTAGTCTATTTCTATTAGGCTTCTAGCAATGTTTGAAAATCAGTCTACTAGGTCACACTATTCCTCTTTAGCAACTTGTCCTGTGAATATAAACCACCCCTCCCATCCTACACCCGGTGATCCAGCCCAGGGCATTTTTCACACTGAGATTCATTGCCATCATTTCTCCACAGCCTGAGTTCCCCAGAATCCAGCCTAAGGTATTAAGCTGGTTGGCCAGGACCAGCTGACTGAATACCCCTTTTCTTAATCATTTCTAATTATTGGGGAAATTCCACCTCTGGACATGGTACTGCTCAAGAGATTTTTAGAAAATATACCCTGTGGGTGTGCATGGGTTTTATACCTGAGTGAATGTCTCTGCCCTAGGTAGCAGAGAGGGGAATTAGTGCAGGCAACGGATCCTGAGATCCTGTCCAGAATTATTGCTCTGGCTCATGTTTGTTTTGAGGTCATTGATGAAGTTATAGATGTCATGCTACTCAATTTGTGGATAACTTCAAGCTGAAAGTGATAGTGACTACCTAGTTAAGCAAGAAGCAGGAACTTAAAGGATTCCAAAAACATAGACAATGGGCATGAACTACTGTCTTATCAGCATTATCCAAAAATGCAGCTTTGTAAGGTATTAATATCAAAGTCGTCATTACTGGAACTATTAACTCAAGTGCAGTTTGTCATTTGTGAGGGATGCAGGAGAGATTTTGGGACCTCAACTATTTTCCCTAAGTATGAGATTCTAGTCCAGTATGCACAGTTCCCTTTAAGAAGCAGGATCAGTGAATTTTGCCTTACTATAAAGCATTCTTTCATGTTGTTCAACAAAGAACCAACAGGAAGGGTGTCCATAAAATACTGTAACCAAGGGCATTGGATTGACCAAAAGAAAATTTTCAAAGGCTTTGCAAGCTTTGGTGGGTAGACCCATACCAAAGCCCCTCATTTGATAATAGGACTCCAGGCTGGGGGTGGAGTTAGGGACCCCTGTAGGAAGGGAAGGAAGACAGGTGTTCTTTGAGGCCAGAGGGAGAGTCCAAGAGAGGCAGAGGCATGGTAAGGAGCTGTGGCAATCAGGGTGGCTTCAGTCCAGTTCATCATCTCCCCACTGCTCACAAAAAGCACCTCCAGGTCTCTTGAAAATTGTTCATAGGAAGGCAGCCACTATTTACAGTTTGCAAATCAGTGAAGATAAAGGTCGAGGAGGCAGGATTTATAGTTATGGAGCCTTGATTATATGCTGGGTACCATACTAGGTACAATGGACTCCATGTATTCTCCCATAGATAAAACACCTACTGTGTATCAAGCAGCATGTGGCATCAGTGTGCTCCCTGGATCTCACGTTTCATAATCTTTCATTCACTTGCAGCACAGAAACTGTCAGGCCCAGCACCTTCTGAAAGAGGCTTGAAAAGAAGCAAAGCTGGCAACTCTTTGGTTGGAAGTACTGGCAACTCCAAGAGTTTCAGGGACAGCAGTGTCTTTAATGCATGGCAGCTCTCAAGGCTGGCCTTTAGGGTCATTGTTCAAAGGTAGATCTTGTCATTTCTGTTTCCATTTTTATCTGGGGTCAGCAAACTATGTCTGTGAGCCAAATCCAGCCCTTGTCCTAGTTTTGTAAATAAAGTTTTATTGGAATGCAGCCGCACTCATTCATTTGCATATTTTCCACAGCTGTTTTTACACTACAGTACTACAATGACAGAGTTTAATAATCATGTCAGAAATATGTTGCCTGCAAAGCCTAACATATATACTATCTGTAATATTTACTGTCTACAAAACTCTACAGAAAAGTTCGCCAACCGCTGGTTTGTCATATATTTCAGCTCACTTCAGTACTTTTTATTAAAATTTTCCACTTCTCCACATCTACCATTGAATATTAATTCTATTGCTGTTTTTTTTTTTTTTAAAAAAAAAAAACTTTTGGCAAGTTGGTTATTTGTAGACGTAAATATTCTGGCACGGCTCCTGCACACGTGAGCCCCTGTGTATGTCTACCATAGCGAAGGAATGATTTCTCGGGTTTCACACCCTTTTTATAAGGCTTGCCTGTGGTTGCGGGGGAGGGGTGGTGTCCTGCTCTCTCCCTACAAATCCCAATTCGGGGGAGAAAACAGGAGAGCTGTGTGGTCCAGGGGTCTGTTTTCTTTGCTGTTACTGCTGGTGGACTCATTAAGGACTTGTTAGGATTGGGGAACAGGTGCCCAGACAAGAATGAATCTTTGGCTTTATTGTGTAGAAGCCCTGAGGTCTGAAAATATTAGGTTAAAGAAGAAGTCTTAGGACTATTTCCAGTGTTGCAAAAAAGTCCAACATAAGTCCCCCTTTTCAATAGTGAAAACCAAAGTACCGATTTTATTTCCACATTTGCTTGTGTTGCCGGACAGTCTTAGTGAAATAAGATGCCCTTTCGTGGCACTCTTGCTGACCCTAAAGGTTGACATATTTACAGATTTCCTTTCCTTGACTTTATTTTCCATTATATTTCCACTTCTCCATTTCTTCATTTCACTTATTTTTGTTTCAATGTTTGCATTTATGCTATGTGGTCACTTCAAACACTTAGTGGAAAGAAATGGAGTGTGAATACATACAAACAAATATTCAGATAAATGAATAAGCCTAATGGAAAATGTACATTGCCTCAAAGAAGACTGAGATGCCTACGAGTCCATCAAGTTTCTGTGCTTGGGGATGGAATTTCTTTGCCTGTGCCTGGTGATCCTGGTTCTTTACCTGTGGGTCAGAAGTTCTGATTGTCCTGTTGCTGCCATTGTAGGACTTCCTGAAGTCCTTGGAGGAAAAACCAAAAAGTGTCCTTAGCAATGAAAAGCTGAGCACCATTGTGTTAAATCAAGTCTTCCAGCTCCTGAGCGTGGCCGCACTGTGGATGTGTTTTCCTTGGCACAGGCCAGCAGTTACTTGCAAATGCATGCAGGCGAGTGCTACAGATCCTTGGAGGAGTGAGCCAAGGCTCAAGGAGAATCTGAGAACGCTGAAAGGTGCTATTTAACATTTTGGGCAGAAATGTGTAGATGTAAAAATTATACACAGAACTGGCTTTGGGAAATAGTTGCGAAGGTGACAAAGATTGTCCCCCGTGCTCCTTGGCTGTTACTTAGCCCTCTGCCCACCTTCACCTTCTAGATTTCTCACTGTTATACCTCAGCGTACATCGACTCCTTGCTCCTCTGACTTGTCTGTCCTTGTTCTCTCCTCATGACAACTTATCGGTCCCTTAGAATTTTGCTCTTTGCTTGGGCTAATTTGATAAATGGATCCGTGCAATGCATTAAAAAAACGGGTCTCATTTGTATTAAGCCACGTCCTCTTATAAGGATCTCCTCGGAGGTAACATTTGGGACTTTTACTCATTCTGACAACCAAAATAAACTTGGCTGGAGGGAAAGAGTGCCAAACCAACCATCATAAGACCTGGGTTTTGTACCAGCTCAATCATTGCTTATTAGACTATGAGCAAGCCATTGAAACTCTTCAGATATCAGGTTGCTAATCTGTAATATGGGGTTAGGAATCCTACGTGGACACAGTTGCTATGAGTAACAGATGACTTGATTATACTTCTGAAAGTATCCTAAAACCCCTGAAAGTCTGTGTAAATATGAGATACCATTATTACTACAAATGATTATATTTCTAATTTCATACCATTGTGACCATTGATACAAGGATATTGAGAAAAATTAAAAGACAATAAAGTGATATTTCAAGTGCCTCTCTGCAGGGCAACTTATTATTCCATATTTTGGCAGGCTCTGAGCAGTACTACCGTAGACAGGGCAAAGGTAGCTTTCTGCAAGATTTTTTAGCCAAGTGAGGGATAGGTTATATAGTATGGTTAAATCGGTCCCTGGCTATTTGAACAATTTTATCCCAGTAGAAAATGAAGCTAATATTAAAGCATATCCTTTATGTGACAGTTTTTTCTAAGCATTATCTTAAAATTATTTAATCTTCAAACAGTCCTGACAAGAGGAAATGAAAAATCACCAATGAGGAAACTGAGACTTGGATGTGCTAATTGGAATCATTTATCCAAGGCTCTTTCCTGCACGTTAGGAACCCCCTGCATTAGCCTGAAGGCCAGTTCCTCCAATGGTGACTCTCCTGACTCATCTTAGGCTTGTTCAGTTCATGAGCATCACATTTGCAGATGACACAAAGCTCAAAGTAGTAGCTTGAAATTTAGATAGTAGGTCCAGGAATCAGAATAATATTGGAGGGCCAAAATAATGAGCCCAAAGTACAAGATGTAATGTAACAAGTAAATGCAAATTCTTTTTATTTAGCTTTGAAAAATCAACTGTCCAATAATAAGATTGAAAAAAATTTGTGTGTGTGTGTGTGTGTGTGTGTGGAGGAGGGATTGTCTTATACATTTTAGATAAATAAAAAATCAAAGGAAATTGAAAGTGTGTTGGGATTGTTAGCAAATCTAAAAGGCTGTATTTATGGGAGTATATTACGCAGATCAAAGGAGGTCATATTGCACTGTTGTCTGTATTGAACAAGCTCATACTAGCTGTATTGTATTCAGATCTAAACCACTGTTCAGTACTGCTGATAGGCTAGAGATCATTCAGTGTTTGACAGCATCTTTTCTTAAGCAAAAATTGCTCCCTTCTTTCTTAGCATTAAAAGACTGAGAATTCTATAATGTCCTACCCTGACTAGGTCAGAGCATGGCACAACGGGGAGTGGGTCCTAGAGTCACAGCAGGCAAACATTATGGCCATCCAAGAAGGGCTGGGAAGGGTTCAGGAGAAGCTATGTCCAATGGAAAACTTAAGGGCCTGGAAAGTGAATACCAGCATTTGAATGAAGGGCAAGGTCAAAAACTAGCAGGAACTAAAGAAGGAAACAGAAAACAAGTACTTGAGGAAGATGTCAGGGAAGACCAATTAGACTCCTGAAAAATATGCTTTGCTAACATGAGAATGTTCTCCTCCCCTTCCCCAATGAAAGAACTTTCTATCAGGATCCCAAATTCTGCTACATAAACTTTAAATAGTAGATAAGAAAAGGGAAAATGTGATTTAGAGCAAGGATTGAAGAAAGGAGTCCTAGTAAGTGGAGTTGGTTTCATATGGAATTCTAATGATGCAGTAGAGTATGTTCTTGCCCCATTGGCTTTTGTACCAAGCAAAGGTCTGGCCTTTGATTAACTGACGCTGATTCCAGTGCTGGGAGGTGGCAGGCATGGAGCAGAGTCATTCCTTCTCCTCCCTGAAGGCACACCAGTGTCCACGTGGGAGAAACAGCACCATCATGTTCTTCCCAATTCCCAATTTTCAAATGGTAGCTAAACTGACTAATTCAAGCTCAAAGAAAAACAAACAAAAGACAAAAAAAAAAAAAACTGGGAGAAGAGAAAGATTACCAAGGATCTTTTTAGTCTGCATTCTATTTTTTGTCTTTCAAATCCTGGGTAGAAATACTAACTCTGCTGTTGCTATTGTTTACTTACAAGCAACTTGGAGTCAAATAAGTGCGTCTGGTTTTACCTTTGATTTTCCAGCTGTTGGCAGCATTAGGCTCAATAACTGGATGCTGCCTCAGAAGAGGTGGAGTTTACACTTTGCACTGACCGTGGCTCCTTTCAGAGGCTAGGAGAGCACCTTACGACCTGGGATGATGTCTAAAATACACCTAGGAAGGCAGCCTAGGTGATTCTTAGAATCACTGATCCAGAATAGCTTATAGTTTCAGAATTATAAAGTTCTGGAATCTCAGATTGGGATTAAAGGTCATCCAGTACCCAGCCGCAGCCCCGGCATGAAAAGGATTACAGGAGAAAAGAGAGGGACGACGAGTCTAGCCAAATTGCAGTAGCTCCACCAAGAGAGATTTAATCCATTTCACTTAAATTTAATTTACGACTGCTTTGGATGGGTAACATTGTTGGTAACGAAAGCCTAAAATATGACTTAGTCTTTGATTCCAAATAATATCAAGTTTCTTGATCCCGCAGAGTGGTAGGTTTATTTTTTCTGTTGTTGTATCGAGCTTTGTTTTAGTGACTAAATGAAAACATAGCCAATTTTTTTTTTAAACATCAGCTGAGACTTCAAAACACCTATTATAGATTTTAATAATGAAAAGAAACCTGCAGTGAGGTAGAACACTTAGCAAGGGCATTGGAAGAGACGAGCCATTATAAAGGAGCACGTCTGGTTTGGCCGAAATCCTGCCTTTGTCTCCAGAGCTATTTTGCTGTAAATTTAGAACAAAAATACCCTTTCTGGAATAAAAATGTAGCTTTGTTGGCTACAAGTGCATGTTTGCTGCTTCACAATTTTAGAATTAGACGATGGACTTATTTAGTAGACATTGGAGGGTAAAAAGCAAAAGCCCATAATTTAAAACATTCCACTCTACCACAGTCCAAGAAAAACACGGACCGGTGAACAAAACCAGCAGTATTGTAATAAGAAAACAACTAGGTGCATTTTTTCCAAAACCTAAAAACCAGGAATCTAAATGTATGAGTTACTGGCTAAAAATTCCATTTTCATGTCTCAGTTTTGAGCTTGGAAAAACAGCCTAGACCCGATAAACATCGTTTTAAAAAACGCACACGTTCCACTGCAGCCGGAGGTGTGGACAACAGACTCACGTCCGTCTTCACGTCCTCAGGGGTGCCTTCTGCCGCTGGGAGGGACTCTGTGCTAGAAGGATTTTACTTTGCAAAGATTCATAGACTTCCCACTCAGGTCTGTGGTGATTTCTGAGGTTCCCTCCCCACAAATTATTTGGCAATGCTGTGAAGGTGTTTTATTTTTCCCCTAAACACTTTGAATATCTGTTCGAGGTTGGCGGCGTTTTCCAGGGCAAATGATGTGGTAGCTCTTAGTCATGAAGGTGGGCTCACCCGGGCGGAAAGGCAGGAGGGCTTGGCCTTTCTTCAGGAAGAGGGTTGAGGCCGACACACAGGCCTGTGTTCTAAGACAATTACGAAGTGTGAGTCAACACGCCGATAGCACTTACAGTGTTAGTATTTGAGTGTGTGTGCACGTGTGCGTGTATGTGACAGAGACCAGGCACACATTCCTGAAGACGGCTGAAAGTGACTTGGACACTACCAACAGCAAATACAAAAGTCCACTGGTGTAAGGCAGTCTACCTGAGAGCTAAAACTTTGATTATATAACCAGTCTTAGAGTTTTAGACAAGGCTGTCCTCAGTGAGGGCTGAGGAGTTCTAGTTCTACTATAACATAAGACCTGGTGACATAAAATGTCAAGGGAGATAAACTTTGGTGAGGAAGGAGGAAGAAGACAAGAACTTTTTGAGAAGATATTTGCAAAAGAAGCAGAACTTTTCCTCATCGGTTTATTCATGTGGTTGGCCGCTCACCTGTGGGCCCAGGCCTCAGGTAGCATCATGCAGGTAACAGGTGTGACTCCTGAGTGAGCACGTCTGTCTAGCATTTGAGTATATGAATATACACAATACCTGAAAGGGTCTGCACAGCGAGTTTGAGCCCATCAGATTAAAAATGAGGATGTCATGGCAATCATTATTTATATCACAGCCTTCTTGAAGAAAATCTCCTGCTTCACAAGAGATTTGACATACGAAAGGAAGGAAGGGATTTAAATGTGTAGGGACGACTCAAGGGAGGAGATCCATTTGGACCCCCATTGTCAGGCTTTATTTAAACAGATAATGTCTTTTCTAATTCTTGCCTTGCTACTCAGGGAGTGAGTTAGGGTTATTTCTCTTCCTTCTGAATCTTTCTTTTTTATATGTATACTTCTGTTGAAAGTAAAAATGAACAGTCCTCATCACTTGCTGTTTAAATAAGAGAGGGTTTATTACCTTTAACCAGTTGTTATGGCAAGAATGCTGTACATGTCAGTGGTGGCTAAGTTCCCAGGTACCCGGTTGGCTTTTCTGGTCTCCAGAGAATTCCTTTTCTGTCTCCGCTGCCTACATGTCTGGACTCTGGCCCTCTGGAGTGCAGCCAGCGGAGAACCACAGACGAAGGCGCTGCTTCTAAAACGCGCTCCGCGTCCTGTGCCGCCCGCCTGTGGTGGCCCCTACCGTTTCCGTCATCACTCAGCTATGGCCTCTTCAGAGCTGAGTGTTGTGTGCAGAATGAGTCCTGTTCCTTCACTACCCACTGGCTGGTTCAGGTGAGGACTGCTCTCCCTGCTTTGACTGCCTGCTTGGGTAGAAAGGAAAGGAAGGCCACCATTTATGGAATTTAGGAAGCTCATACAGTCTCAGGCTACATCCTGCTGGTCCTAAGCAGGACACCAGGGAGTTGTAGGGGTGTGAAAGTAACATGTCCTATCAAGACTTTACCCTTAAATCTTTTGTCTGAAGGTCAACCACAGACATTTCTCTGGTTAAGGACTAACCTACCAGGCCATAATCATCCCAAAACATTCAGAAGTTTGCGTATCAAATGTTTGAGTGTGTTTGTGTGTCCTAAGGGCTTGAAACTAACTTGCCACACTATGACACAGAGTGCCCTAGTATTCTTCTGCAAAGTTGTAAAAAGGCTTGGCCACTTCCACAAAACTGTATTAAACATGGAGATGAGCAAAGGGAAATGCATCCAGATAACACATTGGAAAACAATCATAGCTGGCTGACAAGCTATGTTATGCTCAGAGATGCTGCATCGTCCCTACCTCCACACCTTCCTTCTGTGACAGGAGCCATTTCATCAC
Source organism: Lepilemur ruficaudatus (assembly GCA_963574885.1). Taxonomy (NCBI): domain Eukaryota; kingdom Metazoa; phylum Chordata; class Mammalia; order Primates; family Lepilemuridae; genus Lepilemur; species Lepilemur ruficaudatus. The sequence continues at coordinate 127,488 of CAUYRT010054682.1, forward strand.
TCATTATCTAGGCCCTAGGGTGAGCTACATACCATTCCTCAAATCCAGATCTCCTAAAAAAGGAGAGGAATCCCTCTCCCACCTGCAAAACATTCCTGTTCCTTATAAGAAGACCTAGCTCTCTGTAAGACAGCTGATAACCAGTAATCTGTACCCATTGCCTGATTTTTCAGACTTTACTGTAACAACAGCCTCTATCACATTTTTACTAGAGAAATACTCAAACAGTAGTGAAGGCAAAACTGTTCTTTACTTGAGCAAAGTTACTTCTTTCTGAGTCTGAGCGAATTGGTCTAACAGCTGTTAAGTTCTTATATATTAGGAAGCTCATAATGTATTTTGCAAAGATTATTTGTCTGAATGTCTTAAAAAATGACATTATTTTTGCACTTTACTCATATATTTTTACTAGAAAGAAGAAACTGTAAGCTTGTCTCAGTGAAAGCATTTTACATGCACAATCCCACTTACTCTTCTATCCTATGAAGAAAAGGTAGTAAGTGTCCCCACAGAACAATTTAGGGAACCGAGGGTCAAAGCAATGGGTGACTTATTCTAACTTACATAGCTATTAAGTATCTAAACCTAAGTCTGATATTAATAGGTATAAATGTTTTGCTACATCACACAAAAATGGTTGAAAGAGTGGCAAGTGGACTGTTCACCATTACTACTATGATGTCTTGAGTATTATTGTATTATATAATAAGAAAGTAATAAACTTATACAATAATAAAAATAAAAATAATACAAAGTTTGGACTGTAAGCTTCATGTGGGCAAGGATCAAGCTGGCTTCATTACTACGTCCTTAGTGCCCAACATAGAGCCTAATACAAAATAGGCATATAAATACATGTTGAACTGATTAATTAACAAATATTTTGTCCAACGTATCGATACATTAATTTTATATTTTACAATGCTCTTAATAATTATGCTCATTTATATTCCTATAGCATTTTTGCTTTTCAAAGACCTTTCTTTTTCTTAGTAAAGTTTGTCTTAGGAGGACGAAGTGAAAGTTAAAGACCCAGATACTGGGAATTCACATTGATTCCCCAACCCTGGAATAAGACCATTAATTGTGAAGGAGACAAGCCTCACAAAATTGCCTCTGCAGCCTGTCCTCCTGGACCATATGTTCCAGGTTCTCTGGAACAGGCCTGGTTGCTATATCTATTCCATTGTCCCCAAAAGGATATTCTCCCTTGTCAACCATGTGTCCTGATTTTTCATCTAGAAAATATGGTCACCATATGCATGTTATAAAACTTGAGTCCCTGGACTAACTTCACCCTTCCTTGCAGGTATTGCCAAATCTCATATCCTGCTGAATTTCCCACATGTGCTTCAAACAAGTGCTGATCCCAGCCCTTTGCAGTGATCATGAGCAGATACACTCACAGTCTTCTTAAATCAATAACTTAGTTTTCCATAAAAAGATGATTTCAATGGCATATTAGAAAAATGCCTTTTTAAAGTACATTTGAATTATGTCTCTGATGCAATCAGTATGTTCCTTTTATTCAATCTGAGAATTTTCTGATTTTCCTAATATAAAAGGTTTATGATGACTTTAATCAATGAACTTAATCAATGAAATTAATGAAATATGGTTTGATGTTATGTTGGATTTGTTATTTTATACATTTCCAAATAAAATGGGCCAAGTCAAATTGATATATTTGGTAAACTTGATTATCTAACTCCATGGATATCATGGATAAATTTTAGAGACAGGTATTATTTCTTGTTTAGGCCCTGATACCAATTTATTATGTGACTCTGAGCAAACTACTTCCACTTTGAGCCTTAGTTTTCTCCTTTGTAAATTAAGTGACTTGTCTATGTTGGTGGTCCTCTTACTTTCCCCTGAGGATCCTGGGAGTCCCCTGGAGGCCTAAGGATCTGCTGTGGCAAACTCCTTCCCTGTGTGTGTCTGTCACTTATACATCCTGGACCACTGTGTAAAATATTGTTTGCAGACGTCCTACAACTAAAATAGTTTTATGTCATTTTTGTGTCTGTTTGGGTCTGCATTTCTCCCTCATTTCTTCATTAAAGTATTCTTGTGAGGCATATGGGGTTTACCTGAGCAGAGAAGAGAAATCTTTTAGTATAACCTGCTGGAGAAAAGGAGGCAGTGGTGAAAATATTGTGAGGCTAAGGTAAAGTAAGGAGGTAATCAGCAGTGAACTTTTAGACCTCCCAGGGGAGGATCCATGTGGTCAATGGAAGTTTCAACCTGGGAAGGCATCTTTAATTTTAAGCATTGGTAGAGGAGAGAGGTGTTGAGTCTTACTCACAACACTGAAGTAAACTTTAAAATTCATCAAACACAGAGGCATGTATTGAGAGCTCTCCCAGGACAGGAGCAAAGTTTTGATACGGTTATATGTACACAGGGATTGAATGGGTCTCATTAGAAAAGTTTCAGAAAACTAGAGGAAACTGAGAGCTTTCCATCACTGGGAAGATCAGTCCTTGACTTCTCAAGTCATAGGTACTAGTGTCTTCAATCAAGCCCATCCCCCTGAGGAAATGCTAACCAAGACTAGGGTAGAATATTTGCTAGGCTTAGCCTTCTATCTAAGGAGTCTAGAATTTGCGTTGTTACTCTCAGCCCATTAGTTGGTGGGTCTAGAGGTCATTTGTGGCCCCCTGTACCCTCTGAAATGCAGATGTTCCATTATTCCTGATACATGAATCCATTCAAACTGGATTTCTTGTTATACTGGCACCCTGAATAGATTTCCTTTGACAGAAACTCCAACCTACTTCAAGCTTGGGCTCACCACACTCACTGGGACATATATAATGGTCCTTTGACTTTATCCTTAGAGCAGGGTCAGTTTTTTTTTCTTTTATCCATCAGTCTGTACTGGTGAGGTCCAAGAGGCCTTGCTAAGCCTGTCCAAGTTATAGCCATGAATACCTCGAGCTGAAATGCTTAGAAAGCAGCATGGTTTTGGCTGGAATCTTAAAGCTCTGCTCATTCTAGAATTCTGTAAGTCTAGAGAAGGGCTCTTGCGGGAGGCAGAACCACCTCCCGTGGAGGGTTGCTGAGAGGGCAGCTGGGCTGCAACCCTGGCTGGTTGTCCAGGACACCAGTTTAGTGGTTGCAGCAGCCTGTGAGGCTGCCCTGCCTCCTGGAGGCTGCTGTGGACACTATAGCCGGGAGGGGATTTAACTGTCCTTCATTTATTTTCTTTTTAGTTCTTGGCACCACACATCATGAATCTGTGGTGCTTTCCCTCAATTAGTATATCTCTACTCTTGCCCCCATTGTGGCTCTTTTCCAGGAACTTTTGATCTTTCTCCAAGGACTGGAAGGCATTTCCAGGAACTGAGGGCTGTTTCAGAGGATAATTATCTTCAAGAAGTTTCCTGCACCCCCTAGAGAAGGGTTGGTCAGAATTCTAGCACCTGTGGATAGCATTATGTCACCTTGCTTTCTCTCCTCTAAGACCCGCCCCCTTGAAATGGAGTTTCACCAGTGCAGCCCATGACAAGTTAGCTGATTTCCCCAGATTGTCCATAACAAATCTGCCTCCCCTAGGAGAGGTGGTGTGACAGCCTCATTATGTGTTCTGACCTTCAGAGGCACTCAACACCCCCAGCCCACCCCCCACCCCTGACCTTCTTTGTTCCCACCCTCCCACACACACATCCTCATGGTTCTGACCAGAGCTGAGTGGGAGAGTGAGCGTACAGTGTCTTTGCACACAAGCTTCTTTTGTCCTCCCATGGGAAATCCTCAGGGTAGGGCTGACATCCCCTTCCCTACTCTATCTACCACAGCCTGGCTGAGCTCAATACTCAGCACATACTTATCATTGATTGAATGTGTGATAACACAAACCTGTGTGCTTGTCCAGTTTAGACAGCATCTTCCCAAACGTTATTTCCTTTACCTTTCACAATAGCTATGGGAATCAGAAAAGGTTGACTGAAAGGCTAAACTCAGTTGCATGCTGAGATGGCGGGGTTTTCTCTCTGTCTTCATGTAATCTCGGACTACCTTCTCTCCATGTGGAGTCTCCAAGTAGACTTTCTGGCAGGTAGCAAGACTTCTCACGTGGCATCCCAGGGCTCCTAAAAGTACAAAAGTGGCCAGATATTCTTAAATCTTAGCCACAGATTTGGCATAGTATAATGCTATATTCTGTTGGTTAAAGCAATCCACAGACCAACTCATATTCAATGTGAGAGGAGACCAGGACATGACTACTGGGAGATGTGGTTCATTGGGGATCACCCTATCTTTGAACACTACCTACTACAACCTATGATAAATTTCTTGGGTACAAGGCTCTTAGTGCTGTGTTATTCTTATAATTTCTTGGCTAACAAGAAGAAAGGCCAGGTAATTAAATCAACAACATAATGCTCTTCATCCTGGGTAATCTTGGAGTATAGTGGGAAAGACCAATACTTCTCAGAAGGATTCTCTTAAATCAGAGTGAATGCTCTGGGATCCTTTAGGTAAAGATGAAGATGACCCTGGGCCTGTGTCCCAGGATAGTTTTACAAAGTAAGTAGGCCATGTTGCCCCTTTTGGAAAGCCTATGTGAATGCACAGCTGGAGATGAGTTAGTGGCAAACTAGGAACTGTCCAAGTTTATTCTTATGGTCCTTGAGTTATCCCCAAAGTAAAGACTGATAGAGGCATATGGTATATACAAAGGCAAGAAGCATTTCAGTGACACAGACCTGTGTTTGGCTCTTTGAAGCATCACTTAACAGCTGTAGGGGCTATAGTCCCTGCTTCAGAATAGGGATTTCTTAAATATTAGATTTTCTTTGATTGGATATTTTTGTGCATTAACATAAAAAACAACAAACATTTAGACACACTACACAATGAGTCAGGTAATTGTCTAGTTGCCAGGAATGTTTTTATTTGATGGCTGGATGGTGTAGGGGGTAAAGGAGAGGGAGAAATAGAGGATTACTCATCTATCTATTTGTAGTTTTGGGAAGCGAGATAGATGGTGAAGTCATTCACTGTATTAAGAAAATCAACAGGAAAGAAGGAAGTTTCTTCCCTCTTGTAGGATTTCCTGGTTACCATAACACCATCTCTGGGCATTGAGACCTTTCGTTGGAGCTCACATTCACAGTGCATAAGTATATAAGTCAGCTCTCACTATATGAACAAAAATAAACCTTTGTTTATAGAAGTCATTGAGACTTTAGGCTGTTGCTATGGTCTTACTCAGTGAAAGCTGACTAACACAGAAATTGGTACCAGAAGTGGGGTGTTACCAGAGCAAAACAAAACAAAACCTAAAAAATTGTGTGGCATTGGCTTCAGAGTCAAGCAGTGGGTAGTGAGGAAACTATTATTGAATCTGGCAACATAGTGAGTCATGTTAGGCAGTGGTTAAACATTTATAGAAGTATTTGCTAAGATAACTTGGAAGACAGATAATTTACCTAATGAGGCTGTAGCTTTGGGTGAAGAGGTTGGCCAATGGAATAAGACCTGTGTGGCTTGATTGCTCATAGCAGCATGTGACAAGGTGCTATAAAAAAGAGATAAGTTCAGAAGGACATGACCAGTTTTCAAGCAAGGATAAAAAGGAAAAGAGGAAATCTAGAACTTTTAGAACTTGTAGGATGTAACTGTTTCCCATATATAGCCTATAAAAGTTAAACTGGAATTGTGTTAAGCAACAAAAGCTAGTTATATTATGGTCCCAAGGCAAAGTTCATATCAAGAATGTGAACTCCATGTCCTTTGTTAAAACCTCTAATTTATGAAGACCCTTAGTAAGTTGATGTAAATAATTATAATAGTAATTACTTACTAAGTGACCCTTAGTAAATTATTTAAATTGGACAAAGTAGTTCACAGAAAGAAAACTAAGGGTTTTCACGCTCATTAAGGTATAGTAACTTCAAGGTACCTTCAACTAATTCTAGAAAGAGAAGCATGTCTAGAAAAGAATTCTGAGTGTGGCTATTGGCATATAAGGTTGCTTGGTGAAAAGGCCAATAATTTTGAGAATACTTTATTTCCAAAAGAGTCATTAGCCTGAATTATGAGACTATGGCTGTCGAAGACACAAAATAACTTTAGGGTCCCTAAATTTCTTCGATTCAGCTCTCAAGGAGAGGATCTGCTCTAATATTCTCTATACATGTGTCCAAAGAGGACAATAGAAAAGGACAAAATTATCAAAGAGTGAAGCTAAGAGCCATAAAGAGCAATGACTGCACCTAGGGAGCAGATATGTTATCTAACCAAACTGGGTATGGGTTTGCAATATTTGCCCAGCCAGATTTCAGAACAGCTATGGATCAGTGACCACTTGATGCTTTCCATCTTTCAATTCTTCTCCTTTACAAATGTGAGAGTTCACTGCAGCTTTCTTGGACCTGTCCCTCCAATGTATGTTGAGTTTGGGAAAGAAAAGATAACTGTTTGGTTGGGTTTGGTTTGATTTTGGGTCATAGGCCTCTCCATCAAGAGGAGCCATAATTTCATCACATTTGGTATAGAGACTGTTAAAAGAACCTGAAACTTTAACTTAATGTCATATCCCATAAGACTTCTGGCTTTCTCCCTTAGAGAGTAGGTATATTTTATGTGCCGAAGAGAGGAAAGCAAATATTTATGAGAAAGACACATACCATGGAATAGTGTATCATTGTTTCCAACTTTTGCTTCTGCCTTTCCAAGAAGATTGTGTAACATATCCCTGCCTCTTGCCCTGTGATTTTCAGAGCATCTCTATGAAAGGGGTATGCTTCCATGCCCCATTTTTAGTTTGGTCATGTAATTTTTCTGATTAATGAAATGTGAGTGAAATTCTCATGTGCCATGTGTGAACAGAAGCTTTAAGCCCCATTGTGTGTTTCCACAAGCTGTGTTGATCTTTTTCCTTTGCCGTGATATCAAGATTCTTTTCCAGTCTAGTTTCCAGGGTGAGGAGGCCATGGGCAACTGAGCCCAGAATGCAGCTTCAGTCAATAGGTAATGTGAATAAGAAATAAGTCTTTGTTGGTAAAAGCCAAAAAACCTTTGTATTTTTTTGTTATTGTGATCTTATTGCCATCACATAGCTGATTGATATATCTGGGTATTGGACTAGTAGCTCTTCAGGACCCACAGTGGTCCTATCTCAGGCCCCCTGGGTTATACCCCTAGAAGTTTACTAAATAGTTTCTACCTGATTTCCTTCTGCCCTTCAGAAGCTCAAGGAAGCAAGGGGTACTCTCTTTCTGAAGGAAATAGTCATAATTTTATTATATCCGGTGTATTATAGTAGTACATAAAGTACAATGGGGATAGGGCTAATGGGGTGTGTTTAATGTTGTATACATATCTCTATCTATTAATACCATCAATCTAATCATGTATTAAGTATAGAAAGTTTGAGAAATAGAGGAAAGTTTAGTGTAAAGAAAAAAGAATGATCCCACTAACCAACCCAACTATATTTAACCATTTCATTTTTAAATAATTCAAGCACAGAAAAATTATAAAAATAGCACAAATTAATCTACATATGCTTCTTTCAGATTCCCTAAATATTTACATTTTACTGCATATATTTTATCATTCTAGTTATATGCAGTATATATATATATGTATGCCTATCATTATTAGTTTTTATGAACCAATTAAGAATGAGTGGTAGACATGAAACTTCTTTATTCCTAAATACTTAAGGACAGATTTTCTTTAAAAAAGGGTAATCTCTTACTTAACTAGAGTCTATCAAAATTAGGAAATTAACATTGGTACCATGCTATCATCTAATCTGATATTTGACCTCCATCAAATATCTCTAATTTTCCTAATAATGTCTTTTATCACAAAAGAAAAGAAAATCTGCTCTAAGATCTAATCTAATCATGTAAAGTTGCTCTTTTCCCTTTGAAATTAATAAGTATTTTTTGAGGAAATACTTTGAGACTAAGTATATGTCCTGTTTCTCATCATTTACCTGCTAGTTTTAGCATATATTGATAATTCTTGCTTGAATCACTTACCACTATGATGTTAAAATAGTGATTGTGTAATTTTTTAATTTTTTATACATTTGTTAGTTGACATTCTACTATAAGAAATAACTTTCTATTCTCCCAATTAATTAATTAATTAATCTACTCATTTGTTTATTTAATTTTGGTTTTTTTTCCAGCATGGGCTTATGGATTCTTATTTTATTTCATGAGATATAATTCATTACTATTATTTATTCAGATTCTTGCACTGTCCTGATTTGGCCAGTGGGAGTCCCTTCCAGCTGATTTCTATGTCCTGTTGACATCTCCCTATCAGTTTTAGAGTGCTCCCATACTGTTTGGGACAAGACAATGTTCTAAGCACAAATTATACTTCTCCAGTTCCAGCCTTGGAATTAGCAGCCACTTCTCCAAAGAATCCTGGGTCTTTTTGGGCCATGGTATTTAGAAACCAAGATCTAAATGCTAGATGTTATTGCTACCAAGGAGGAGGTCGTTTAAACATTTAATATTTAATTTAACACTTTGATGTTTCTTTGCATTTTTTCCTATACATTGTTTTTACAAACTTAAATTTGTAACATGCTGTAATTTTTATTCTTAATTTTTCATTTAATAGCATAACGTGTTTTCCTAGTTATTCCAAGCACATTTTTAGATAATTGGATAATTCTTATAAGTGGATAATGCCAAAAATTACTTTTGCATTTTGCATCATCAAAATTACTATTTTTACTTTTGTATTATAATTTGCAATAAGTAACAATGAATTCTTTTATTTTTAAGGTACTTTCACAAGCAGTCTTTATTTTAATTCCCACAACAATCCTATGAGCTAGGCATTTTGGTGTCCTTACAGAGGAACATCTCTGGGCTGTAGAGCCTAGAGATGGCTCTACCTAAGCTCAGTTGGGGCCAAGATGAAGCCCAGGTCCTCTGGTTGACTTACATTGTTGATTATCTGCTTATGTGTATGCATTTGTCTTTCTAACTTAATCTTATGCTACTTGATGGCAGAGACCATGTCTTAATGTGCATCGTGTCCCTACAATTCCAGGACAGCACAAGTTCTTAATAGAAGTTTATTACTTTGTTCAGGAAAGTGTCTGAAAAATCTTTAGCCCAAGTAAATACTTGGGAGGCTTTTCCACTGGGAATTAGTTATAGAAGCATGTCTCTCTCCTTTTAGGACATTGGTGACCAGATTTCTTAATTATGGCTATTCTTTACAGGGGATGCCATCAGCAAGGGAGGAAAAGAAGAGCAATCTGTTTGAATAGGGAGGGGCATACCCAATAAATTTGCCAGCTGCACTTGATATCTTAGCAGCAAAACAAGCCATCCCACACTGCCTTGTAACTGCAACACAAGGCAGAGGACACAGTCATAAACTACTCCATGGTAAGGATCCTTATCTGTAGCAGATTACAGGCCCAGAGACCACATGGGGACAAATTTGTAATAAATGATATTGTTCCAATTAGGGGCTGATTCAGCTGAAAATTAAAAGCACAAAATCAAAATCTCTCCATCCTTAGCCACTTCCTTGCAGACTTCCGGACCAGGAGGCTTTTTGATGTTGATTGTCTCCTTGCAGCTTTCAGTGGAGGACTGAGCCAAATTGCACCACTTGTGCTAATTATCCCTCTCCTGAGATTGCAAAGTTCCTAGTTAATCGGGAGTTAGTCCAAACTACTTGCTGAATTTCCAAGGTGGCAGCTCTGCTGGGGACCTGGGCCAGTATTGACCTCAGCTGCCAAGAGGCCATCAGCATGAATTTTTCCTCCTGAGTCCATTTACCAGGAAAAGAAGGACCTTAGGGCTTTGAAGAAAGAGTGGAATGACAGGTACTTCTGCAGAGAAAAAGAAGCCATCTCCTTGCCTGGATCCCCCTCATCCAGTTGATGGCTTCACCGTTGTCCTGGCTTCTTCCACCTTACCCTTCAACACCTACGCATTCATACCCCCCAGCATCTAAGTATTCATTAAGGCTGTTGCATATGCTATTTAAATGTTTCTCACATCTTACTTTTTCTGTCTTCACTGCCACTGAATTTAATTCACTTAGTCCCCAGGGTCATTCCAGTGACAAGAAGTAGAACTAGTATTTGAACTCAGAATTTAGGTACCAAGGGTCATACCTTTTGAAGTGCAGTATGTGCTTTGCTTTTATTTAGTTCATTAGTCTAACTGCAGTGAAGTTTTAGTAGGATTTAAAATTGCACAGAAAATACTGAGCCAAAAAGTTTTTCATAAGCCACATGCCAGTTGGGAGACCTTAAGAAAGAACTCCTGTTCTTCTAGTTATGGTTAAAGACACATTGCTGTCATTGGTGACTTTTCTACAGATCATCACAGTAAAGTGAATGAGGGACTGTGATGGATCTTCTCCACCAGTCCCTCTACCTTCTACTCTTCTTAGTTTAGCCTGTGACCCAGGAGGCTGGCCTCTCCAGACTGCTGTGCTCAGACTCTCTTGCCCTGTGGCTGTGGTTGAGTTTGCTTGTTGGGAAGTACCAGCAGGAAAGAACATGGAACCCGGTTCCTTCTCTGCCTAGCACCTTGGATGGCAATCTCCCTTTCTGAAGGCGACCTATCCGGTGATCCTCGCTGACAGCTCTAGTACTCTCTCTAGTTTCCCACAACCACTCCCTCCACTCCCCCTTCAGGGCAAGGACTGGCTGTGCCCCCACTATTGCTAGCCCTGGGGTGCTATACCACTCCTCGTTGGCTTTCTTTATTCCTTCCCACACTTCTATAAATAGTTCCTCTGTTAAGTTTTCCTGTATTACCTGTTTGGATGTGCCATCTCTCTCCTGCCAGAACCGTATTTGATTTAAGGGTTGAGTAAGTAGCTCACCTCTGGTCACGCGGAGTAGAGATGCATGGATAAAGACCACTGCTCGGTTCTAATCAAATCCTGAGCCATGAATATGAAGCTTGAGAGCTTTAGCCATAAAATAACAATATCACCAATGATAACAATAGTAGCAAACGTCCATCATACTCTCACCATGTGCAAGGCACTATCATAGCCGTTTACCATGTATTCCCTCATCGCCTTACGATGCCTTATAAGAGAGGTACTATTTTACAGGTGAGAAAACAGGTGCAGAGAGGTTAAGAATCATATTTAAGTTCCTACACCTTAGCATGTGAATCAAAACCAGGCAGTCTGGTTCCAGAGCCTGAGTTCTTAATTTTTACATGATACATCTCCACATGGACAGGAAGTTGGTGCCAGTGGACACATAATGAGAGTGCATTTAATTACCAAAATTAGAGAATCATCTGAACATCACTTTTGAAGAAAAATCCATAATGTTTGAAAACTATTTTTAACTTTGGGATTTCTAACATAAATGCTAACACCCAGCAGTGCCATTTTTAGCAACCTGCAATTTATTTAGGCAGATGGACATGGATAGCGTTCCTAGGTTTGAATGTTAAACACTATCCAGGCAGCTCAGTGCTGGGAAAAGACTTGGAAGATTTGGGTCCCACCATTCATCAGCTGGATGATTTTGAGTGAGCTCCTTATTCTCTCAGACCTGCTCTTCCTTTTCTCAGGTCACTACATTTCTAGGCCACTCCCCTTGTCTGATGTGACATTCTCAGGTCATCCTCCTCAACATCACTGCCACCACCCCAAATCACCAACTAATATTTGTTTACTGGTTTGGGTTTAGAACTCCCAGACATGTATGTTATTTATAATATGTCAAACAAGGAGACATTCTGCCTTGGTTTAAATGCATACAGTGATTAGCATCTTGTTGCCTCCTCAGGTAGACAGTCTCTAAGGGTGACCTGACCACTTGCAGAGCAGGTAGAGCACCTGTGGGAAGTTCAGGTGAAGAAGGTGCTGTAGTCATTATAATTGAGAATGATAATGAAGAAGAGGTTTTGATTGGTGAGGGCTTGGGAGGGTGGGAAGTGACAGGGGGAAGGATGCAAAGGATGCTTTCGTATAAAGTCTCCAGGAGACCCCTCTTGAAATGAACAGTTGTTACTGGCAGGGCTTTCATGATTCCTGGTTCACTCTCCTCTGAACTTTCTCCTCCTTTACCCCTCCGTGCCTTTGTGGATGCTGTGCAGTCTGTCTAAACAGACCTCACCTGTCTCATGAGACCCTCAAGAACAGTCGAAATCTCTGATGCCCCATGAGTTGAACTAGCCATAACTTTTCTCCCCAACCTCAGACTTCTGAAGTTCTGTTTGAACCTTGTTCATAGCACTTATGCTCTTCAGTGTGCCATCATTATTTGTGTACATACTGAGTGTCCCCCACTAGGTGTGAACTCTTTGTGTCTGATTTACATCTGTGTGTCTAAGTTCATGGAACTGGGCCTTGATATCTTCGGAGATAGATGGAGTGGTCTGCAAACCCATTTCTGATGCTCAGTGCCCCCGACCCTCGCATATGTACCATTTACACACTCACACACGCAAGCGTAGACTTTAAAATACCTGGGATGGCTGGGATGGCATGCCTATCAGAGGACCTCTGTAATCAGGAAATTCACCTGGTTCTCAGCCTTAAGAGATACTAGGAGGTGTTTGGCAAACTATTAATAAAGGGCAAGAACACTTTTTCATCCATAACCCTATATACTTTGAATGACATTTTAATCCTAGATCCGTATTAACTCCCAGGCCCACTGGTGATGAAATTTGGTGTAAAAGGCAGCAGTCAATTCCAAAATGACCCTGTGGTTTTCCATCCTGATAATTACTGGTCTCACACTTTCACACAAGGCCACCCAGGCCTTGTCTTGCTTCCCAGTATTGTTAAGGGTACCCACATCCCCTGGTTGAAACGATCAGTTTACAAATGGCCATTTTTTAAAGTGGTGGCTCTTCCTATTCTTTAGAAGTGGTAAAACTAATGCAAGCAAAGAAACTTTGGAGTTGCTGAGGGTCTAGAACTGGGGAATGGTATTTCATCTCATCAGCAGATACCAACCTCTTAGTTAGCCTTTTTGGCTACACTCTGGGAAACAGAAGCCAGCACTTGACAATTTTACAACTGTGAGATAATAAAAAAGGGTGGAATATTTTTGCAAATCTTGGTGGTACACCCAGCCCACACCTGGAAACTTATCTGTACTTGATAAGCACAGGATTGTTGTTGTAACAATATCCTTTGAGTTAAAAGTGATCACTCTCCTCTTGTTTAAGTACTTGTTACTTTTTCTCTTTTGGAAAACCCATAAAGAGGAAGAGCAAAGCCTGAAGGGAGAGAATAGTTCAGAGACCAAGGCTGGGACCTAGTGAACCCCTGATAGCAGAAGGAGAATAGGAGGGAGGCCCCTGCACAGGCCTGGGGCAGACACAGTGGAGTCAGTATCTGGTTGGTAGGCATTGGAGCTGGATTTGAGGACTGAATACAGAGTGTAAAGAGGTCTGGAGCATGGCCCCAGGGGAGAGGGCTGGGGAAACTGGGGTGGCTACAGCAAGTTTATATGACTGTAATTAATTATATACTTATTTGTGGGATTATTGAGTTAAACGCCAATTTCCCACTGGACTATAGGCATCAGGAGGGCAGGAAGTCTGATTTAGCTCATCGTTATGTGCCCAGAACCCTAGCTCATGCCTGGGATGTGGTAGACCCACAGAAAATACTCACATGCTGAATAAATGAACCTGTTCCCTAAGTCCTCACCACAACATAATCTCAGCCCTCCCCCTGTCCCAGAGACCTCCATAGGCTGAGACTGTCATCTTCTCCCTGCTGACCCACACTGACCCTGCAGGGCCCCACCTTGACTTTGTCTTGCCTCATGTTAGGGGTGGGGGCTGCACAGAACAGCGACCTGCTGATCGCAGGCTGGGTATCAGTGTTGCACCTCTCTGGGAGGTGCCTTACCTTACCGAGGGCACTATCCTCTCCTCTTGGAACCACTTCATCTGCATCAGGATATTTTTTTTCCCCCTGAGCCCTGAAGTGCCCAAAGAGGGAGGGGTGCGGAGCAGGACTGCGCTTGCCTGCAGAGCCAACCTTCAGCTCGGAGGGCCTCTCCCTTCCCTCAGGCCCTCAGGTGTGGGATCAGAGGATCTGACAGTCATCTGCTTATCAGGTGGCTCTGTGCCTTTAAAGGGGGAGCTGAGTGGCACGTACATGGGTCTCCGACAGGCAGGACCCTGCAGGCTGTGCAACACAGTCCTCCAGCGCTGCCCACCAGCGAGCTGGGTGCTCCCTTCCTGGCCCTGCCTGGGCCACGCACTCCAAATGGGAAGTCTCAACCCTGAAGACGCAGCTGGCAAAAGGTGGCTCTCTCGTAGTTTTACAAACAGCCTCAGTCTTCCCACGTAAGTCTTTGTGATCAAGAAAGAGAATTCGGACCATTTGTGACTTCAGATAATAATAATTGTCATAATAATAGTGATTACAGCTAACATTTATTGAGAGCTCACTCTGGGCCAAGCACTTTGTTGATTAACTCATTCCTTTCGGCTTGGGAGAGGCACTAGGATTAAGCTTGTTGTCAGGTGAGAAAAAGACACACAGATCACAACTTGTCCAGTCACACAGCTACTAATTAGCAAGAGAATCAGAATCGAAACCCGAGGAGTCGGGACCTGGCCCACATGGCCACACTGCTTTATTCTGCCCCTTACAATGAGCCTTTCGACCTGAGGACTTCGCCTCTCCTCAAATCTAGAGAAGCCCCAGGTTGAAGCATTGTGCTGTCTCACTGTATGGCCGGTCCCTCTGAACAGTCAGGGCTCAGTGTCAATGTGATGCTGGGAAGCCTTCTGAGACCACCTGTACTTGTTTGCTGTCACAGTTTTTCTCTCTCACAGTTCTGGAGGTCACATATCCAAAATCAAGGTACTGACAGGGCCACACAGCCTCCAGAGGTTCTGGGGGAGGAATCCACTTGGTGCCTCTCTCCTAACTTCTGGTGGCTGTCGGCAATCCATGGCCTTCCTTGGCTTGTGGACACGTCATTCCAATCTCTGCTTCCATTGTCACATCGCTGTCTCCTCCTTGTGTCTTCGCCTGTCCTGACTGTCTCAATTCTGGTGCCTTTCTCTTATGCGGGCACTAGTCATTGGCTTAGGGCCCCCTGGATCATCCAGGATGATCTCCTCATTCAATATCCTCAACTTACTGTATCAGTAGACTCCTTTTCCAAATAAGGTCACATTCACAGGTTCTAGGAATTAGGACATGGACTTATCTTTTTGGGGGCCACCATTCAACCTTCTATATTCCACAATCTAGAATAGGTCCCGCTGGCCCCTCTATCTCATTACCCTGTTTTCTTTCCTACCTAGCATCTGTCACTATCCAGAGCCTTCTGATTTCTTTCTTCACTTTCCACGGTGTCCTCAACCAGGGTGCATCTCGCATTCGGAGCAGGGTAAATATTCACTGTACAGAAATGAGCTTTCCATGGCAGGGCACTTAGCATTTCATATTTCTGGCCCAACCTAATACCGGGATGGGGATGAGATGGCAGGGAGAGGTCTTTGCGACAACTGAAGACACCCCCGTATCTCCCACAGATGTGCTTTGCCCCCATTTTGCAGGCAGCATCAGCCCAGGGTCAGAACCACCAGTTTTTTGTGTTTGTCATCTGGCTCCTTTCATAGGAACAGAAGCTCCTTGAGGCAATGGACCTTGTCTGTCTTGCTCATTGCTGTCTTTCCTGAGTCTCAAACCATGCCAGACCCTGAGCAGGCACCCAACATATGTTCTCTGAATGCACAGATAGGGTAGGGATGCTCTTTTTGGAAATGTGTGTCAGATGTCTCCCTTTAGACTGCTCCAGTTTAAGAAGGGACAGTCACATGATGATGGTCTCAGTAACAACAGAAAAATAACAAGGTGAGTCTCTAGCCTTGTTCCTGGGGCGCCTCTCTCCCCCTCCCCTGCCCAGTCCCTTCTCTGCTTTGCAGAGCTGCATGGGGACTCTGAGCCATTCCGTCACCACCTGCCCTGGTCCCTGCCATGTTGTTCCCTCCTTATCAGCCTTAAGTACTGCTCCTGAAGTCACCTTGTGTCTATTGTCACCCCCACAGATCTCCTCCCAGGTCACTGCCACAAAATTAGGGGGTGAGCTTTAGGCCAGGGGCCTGTGACCTTGCTGTCTGCCTTGGATGCTGCTTCTTCACCCCTGGCTGGCCACCAAAGCCAGCTGCCATTTTAGTCACTATCTGTGTGAGTGCAGGTAAGTCACTTCAATTCTGTGAATCTCAGACACCTCTTCTATAAATCAGGGATGACACTTGACAGATTTATCAGCAATGATAGCCCTTGGAAGATAATAGTGACACCATAAATGCTTATCTCTTTTCCTCGTTTTTATAAAGAAAAGACAGTTCAGAAGGGACACAGGGAGGCTCCCACCTCTATCTGGACCACAAAGACACCCCCAGTTTGTGTTACAGGGAGTGGTGGAGAAGGGGATAGAGGGCACTAGGCAAGGCCTCCAGCTACAGACACCTGTGAGGGCTGAGACTGGAACGGTGCAGAAAATGAGGAAGGCAGCATTGCCTTCTGGCCAGGCAAAGGGACTTTAGAGTCAGTAATCCCAAATGTGACCTTGGATCTGTACGGTATCTGTAAGAAAGAGAAAATAAATCTTGCCCAAGGTCATACGGCTGAATGTAGCAGAGCTGGGAATTGGACTTTGCAACAGCAGAAGTTTGTGCTTTTCCTAACGCACCATTCAGTCTCCCAGGAACAATTGCTGCTTCAGGCTCCGGGACTGAAAAACAGCCAAGAATGGATTTGCGGTGCCCAATGAATGCCTGTGTGAAGGAATGCTTCAGCCTTCTCTATGCATTAGGAAGCAGAGGCACAGATGATAGAAATCACTCTGCACTCCCCAGGCTGTGTGTGATTTTGGCTACGATAATCAGTTACACACACACATACACACACACACACACACACACACACACACACACGGCCATCACCATATAGCTAGGGCCACCGTGAGAAGTCAGCATGAGTCTGGGCAACCACAGAAAAATAAGCAAGGCTAAGGCAGAAAGCTACATGCAGGTAATCGAGAGGTGATTGTACAGGGATCATCGCCTCCATTTAGGTGTCAATTGTGTAATTTCCAGCTGTTCCTCAGCTCAACATCTGGAGTTCAATATGCTCAGGGCTTATTTGGAGGCCCCCAGCCAGGGAACTCAATATTAAGCTGGCTTCCAGGATCTGGGAAAAGCAACTACTATTGCAGCAAACCACAGAGGAGAGGCCCCCTTTTTTCCATCCACTTAAGCAATGGTGGATCTTTGGGAACAATGTTGGTGCTTCCTGTAAGTGGCTGGTCTAAAGCAAAATGGAGCTAAGCGAAGACTATTCTAATACAAAGACATAAGGAGTGCTAATCCTTTTACCTGGATTATTTTGCCTAGTCCAGTCCATTTTATTATTCCCATTTTACATAAAGAAGATAAATCATTTTTCCTATGTCAGTCAAGGCATGATTTGCAGAACTGGTTGCCAAAGATCTGTTTGACCCTAGAACTTGAGCTATGTAGCCCCTACTAGTCAGAACCAGCCTCCAGGCAGGGCTCTGCTCTAGTTTGGAAACGTGCTGCCAGCTCATCCAGATTCTGTCACTTAGAAAGGAGGCCTAACGTGGCCCTGCTCTATGAGAGGAGAGGGGTCCCCCTGAAGCAGAGGTCCCAGGGGGCTGGTAGAAGCACTTAGCTAGGCCTCAAGTGGAAGGAACCCTTGTGTGGATATCATGGATGTGTCTCCTCTTACGATGGCAGCATCACCGCCGGAGGGATTTGGAGGTGGAAGATAGTGGCTTTTATCTTTCATATCACCTTTGATTCTTATTTCCCACTCCTTGTCCCCTCCACAAAACCCCAATGCATGCCTTCCTTCCTCTCTTTTTCTCCCACCACCTAGTTATCCTGTCTGGTGGTAGAAAACGCCCATGCCACACTATGTACTCCTGGGCCCATGGCAGGCGTTGCTAATTAATCATGACACTCTCTCCCAGAAAGCCTAGGAACGGCCTTAGATTTCTTCTTAAAGCAGAACTCTAGTAATTGACTTCTAATAGTTTGGGACAATGAACTAAAACTTAATTGAATGCCTGGATTATCCATTCACTTATTTATTCTTTAAGTATTTGTGAAGGACCTACTATGCTAGGCTACTGTTTTAAGTACTGAGAATTCAGCAGTGAACAGAAATATATAATCTTCGAGTATATATTCAGGTGATGTAGACCAATCACCTCAAGTTAAAGACACCCAGATGAAACAGGCACTCAGAGAGTAAAAGGACTTGACCTTAGATTCCTGAATTTAGGCCAAGATGGACAAATGTCACAGGACTTGGGATAATGGGCAACATTGTGAGTGATGGCAGTGATGAGACGGGCCTCCAGCACGCTATTCCTGACCATCCTGAAACTTCTGGTTTCGTGACTTTGAAAAGGCAAAGCTGTCTGGTGACCAGAACTAGAAATAAGGGCATCTGGGCTGAGGAATCCAAGTTCCACCGAATGCTCTGCCCCTAATTCGGTGTGCCCTTTCAGCTGTCTGGGCCTCGCCTCACTGTAGATCATTCAACTCTAGCTGAACATACACCACGGGCCCACCACTGGGGAGGCGTTTGGGACACAGGCAGACGGATGCTCATAGCGTTACAAGGTGGGACAGTGGTGGCATAAATACTTTTCCCTGCCTCGCATTTCAATTCTATTAAAGAGGGTTGGTCTAGCTGGTCCCTAAGGCCACCTTTATCTCTGACTTTTGCTCCCACTTGAGGTAGTCATCTCAGGAACATGACTCCCTGACTCTGGCCAGGGAACCAGATTGTTCTGTATCTTGGCTTTGCATCGAGGCTGCTGAATCGGGCAGGCCTGGTGGCCAGGGATTGCTCGCCCCAGCGCTGTTCCCACTCTCCGTCACTCACAGCATTGCTCCGTATCCCAAGCACTGTGACATTTACTCAGTTTTGGTTCAATCTTTGAATCTATTATCTATCTCCTGCTGACCCATCTGGAATCCCATACCTTCAGGCTTCGTATTGGGTGAGAGGACGGATGTAGAGTTGGTGTATCCACCTTGTCTTTTCCCTTGCTCTAGGGCATCTGTAAATCAACTGCCGAGTGTTCCATTCCTTCCAAAGTTACACCAGAAAGAGTGGTGCAAGCAGGAGTAATTTTCAGTGGTGGAATACAGTGACAGACACGGATGCAAAGCCAGATTTTAGTCAGTCCTTCAATGAAACCATCAAAAAGCCACTTGCTGTGCCTATGACCAAGTTAGAAGGAAGAAAAGTAAGGCAGACAGTGCGTGTAGATGTGTGCAGAAGGTGGCACAGGGATGAAGTGTGATGCAGAAGGTACGTGCCGTGGATGCATGAGTGTGCAAGTAAGTGTGTTTCTATGCAGAACAGAATAGAAAAGAGGAAGGAAAGAGAATGGAGTACCAACTTTGAACTGTCTCCAGGTCGTGGGAAAAGGACATTGCAGCTTTTCTGCTGAAATTAAATAGCAACCCTATTTGCAAGGTTCCTTTAGAGTTGGGTTATGCCTCCTGAGCAACATGCCTGCAATTTAGTGAGCAACATGCATGCTAAAGCAGCAGGACATCCCAAAATATGCACAGCCCCATCAGGACCCATGGTCTAGTCAATCATTTTGTCCTAAAATATATCTCTATATAAAAATAATAGCATATATAAAATATAAATGTATGTGTGCATGTATGTATATATATGTGTGTGCATGTATATACGTGTGTGTATATATGTCCATGTTCACATTAATATAAAGTATATGTCTTCAGCAGCCCTGTCCCACACAATAGGCCAGCATTGTTTCTGACACTTAACTGGGGCTCACTAGATGTTTCTTGAATAAATCAGCTGGAAACAATTAGGTTCTTTATGTGTAGTGCAATGATTCCTCGTGTCCTTGTAAGGGCAGCCTACCTGATACAAATGATACATTCATACCTTTCCGTCCCAGCTCCAAATAATGTTTTTATTTCACTTGCGACTCCCTTACCCATAGCGTTCCAGGGCCCACTGCAAATTTTGAGTGATCTCATAAGGACTATTGTTGACCACTGCAAAAATTAGAAATGATTTTAACTTGAGGCTTCTGGGGGCACAAATTGTTTTTGGTGTAACCGGATTCCTAGTGGGATAATAACAATGATAGTGATGTGAATAATCATAGCAACGTTGGTTGTGTCCTTAGAGTCTACCGTGGGGCAGGAACTATATGTGAAAAGTTCTATCCTTACTGTTAAAAATATTTTTAATATTATTATTTACATGAGTGAGCCAAGCATATACTCAACATTTTTTATGTGTTATCTAATCTTCACATCTCTGTAAAATAGTTGATATCATTTACTTGATACAAATGGTAAAATTGAGGCTCTGAGAGGGTCGAGTAACTCGCTCCAAGTTGCCAGTGTGTGGCAGCCAGAATTCACACCAAGGGAAGCTATCTTCAAGGCCTGTGCGTGCCACATTTTAGACTGGGATACTCGGTCAGAGAAGTGGTGGAAAGCAGGTAGGATACAAGTCACGGACTCTCCTCCCAGGTCAATAGTGAGGACCGGAGGAGATCACGTGAGTCAGACGTCCAGGCTGGCGCAGGGACGTGGGAAAGACGAAAGTCACAGCCCGCCCCATGCCCCTGAACCCAAGCAGCAAATGTAACTAATATACCAGTGCAAAATATGTGGATGCTTTTTCTTTTGCCTGACATGTAGATATTTCTAAACCAGTTTTGATGGGAATTCATTTTCAGTGGCTATAGAAATACACCCGCTAGCCTTATGCCTCTGTTAATCTCACATGTTGATCCTCACGGCAGAGGTTACTATGATAGACCAACAAATAATAAAGCTAATAATAGTGAAGTGGCAAAATCCCCCAACTTTTTAATACTGTAAGCTTTCTGTCTGAGAGATGTCATTTCTTTCAACGGTTTCAACTTTCTTCAAGGCAGAAAACCATTGAAGCTGCAGCGTAGTTGAACATCTGTCTTATCATGTGGGCAGATATTGGGATTAAATTAACTAGAAATGAATAGAATGATGTATGACAGGGTGCAGATGTCCCAGGCACAGTGTGATAATTTCATTGCAAAACTATGTAATGAATTCCATACATTATGGAAGTACAAATGTACCACTTTAGGTAATTGTGATGAAAAGGTATAATGTGCAATGCATAAACAGAGTGTGAGCCCAGGGGCATTTCTCCTCTGCTATTTCTCTTTAGTCATTTCAGAATGACTTTATTTGGTTTAATGTAAGCCTATTATTATTATTAGAGCCTTATTTTTTTGGTCGGCCCCTTCAGCATTTCTTGCCTGGTTGGTATAAGAAATATTTGGAGTAGAGGAATAGAATTTGGGCAGGTCAGAGCTTTGGCCTCCTGGAGCGTGATGGCTGGTGACAGCATTTACAAAAATATTTTGTTGTGAGAATTTCAGAGCAGGAATTTACTTCCCCCTCCCTTCTTTTTTCTAATGGGTCAGGGAGATTGTTTCAGCATTCCCTGCTACTCTGTGCGTGGGATCAGGGTTGTCTGTCGGGAAGAGATGTGGGTTTAGAGCCAAAAGACAGAGGCTCCTCTCCTCACTCTGCTTTTGAATGCTGTGTGACCTTGGGCAAGTCACTCCACCTCTCTGAGCTGTTATCTCCTCATTTATCAACGCAGCTAATAATACTAGATCTTAGTGTGGCCAGGTACAAATGAGGGAGCCAGAATTTCTGCCTTGAGAGGATAGGGACCGTGTCTTGTCTTGCTCTCTTTTTCATCCCCAGTGCCTAGCAAAACGATTGCACAGAACGGGTAACTGGTCATTTTTTCTAATACATAAGTCAGATAAATATATGTGAGACAAAGTGACTAGCACAGTGCCTGGCACATGGGGGGCATTTAATTAATATTTCTTGAATTCAGATGGTTTGAAGAAGCTTATCTGCAGAGATCTTCAAATTGGGTTGTTGGTAACACACTCACTGAACAGCCCATTTTACAGTCAGAGTCACTGGCCAAGCACCAGTTCCAGCTGAGGCCCAGAGAAGGGCTGCAATCTTCCAGTGTCACACAGCACATGGAGGCAGGGCCCCCTTGCAGCTTACCCACCTCCGCTGGGCTTTGCCATGCTGCCTCCCTGGCTGGGATAAAGCCATCAGGTCTGGGGCAGAGCAGTGGTCTCTCCTCTCTGGAGGAGAAGCATACCCGCACTAGCATGTTTGTGATCAGCGAACAATAAGAGGGTTTCATTTTCCAGCGCATGGTTGGCCCTCCGTCTTGCTCGCCAAGTGAGAGTGAGATCCTCGCGGTCCCAGCTGGAGCCAGCCCCAGCCCTGTGTTCCTCCCTGTTCCACGGCTCTGTTCATACAGCCCCTCTCTTCCCCTTTAAGTCTCCTCTCTGCCAATTATTTGCCTGGGGTGACATCAGTGGAAAATGTGAGGAGATGGCAGCAGAGCCGAAACCTTAGCCTTCCCTGGGAGGCCAGAAAAGCCTGTTTTTAATGCTCTGGTTGGTCCTTGATTTCCCCAGCTTGTTTGTGCCATGTAATGCTTTCGGCACAGTTGAAGCAGAATGCCTGGGGTGATTCGAGGCCACTGAGGTCCCGGGTCCTCCTGCCCACTGGACAGATGCTTCAGCCTCTGCCCGGTTTCTTAGCCAGGGACACCATGAAGCCAGCCCCAAGGAGGGCTCGCACGGTGGAAAATTCACAGGGTGGGGCTTCCTTCTTCCCCCACGTGAATGTCGCTACCTTGAAAGCTGTGGATTTGGGGTTGGTCACAACACATCTTCCTTCCCGTCCCTGTCCTCTCCCGGCAAGCCTCGGGGCTGTCTGCAGGGCCTGGATTTTCTCGCCAACTTGGATGCCTTGAAAGGAACGTTGTTCAAAATGGAGATTTGAGGAAGGTGCTAATCTTTGGCTGCTTATCAAATTTGAGCAAAAAAATGTTGATATCCCACTTTCCCAAGTGCTAGCTCAGCTCTTCCGTGTTCAACTGCAGGAGAGGAACCAGCTGTGTGCGTCTAGCGAGGGATTAAAAACGCGACTCTGCCCCCCAGTCCTCTATACCTGGTCCTGCCAGGCCCACGGGCACAGCAGGGACTGCGGGTGTCTGGGAGGTCTCTTCATCCCAACAGCACGGCCCTGGCATGTCCCAGCAGAGGCAGCCCCTTGGTTGTTTCTCCTCCTGCTGCTGCTTAAACTCTCAAGGAGAAAAAAAAAAGAAAAATGCTGCCGAGGAGTTACTGCTTTAAATGTGGAGAGAGCGCTTCATTTTCTCCCGATGAAAGACATATTTGGGATCATCTGGTTTTCCAAGCAGATGCCCAGTTTATCTCACTTTAAATCAACTCTTTCCGACTGGACCCTTTCCTGGATGAATTAATTGAGCGTGGCTAAAACCAAAATGCTCTCGCGATTAGGGAGCCCGGCAAAGGGGCGCTGTGTCAAGGATGTCAGCGCGCGAGGAGGGTGGCGAGTTGTTTACTTCTATTCTCATAACAGAAGGAACAGGCAGGCTCAGCCCACTGGAAATAATTTTGAATAATCTCACTCTATT
The DNA here is from genome assembly GCA_963574885.1 of Lepilemur ruficaudatus. Lineage (NCBI taxonomy): Eukaryota > Metazoa > Chordata > Mammalia > Primates > Lepilemuridae > Lepilemur > Lepilemur ruficaudatus. The sequence goes on from CAUYRT010054682.1 coordinate 151,029, forward strand.
ACTCGAAGCGAAATTGAGTCTGCTCAAGCTACCCTAGTGATCCGACATTTCAGCGAAACGGGGAAACTAATATCCAATTCATGCAGCATAAAATAAGTGACATAAGGAAGAGCAGGATGGAATCTGGAAGTTTTTAGTTTTCAATTTGTACGGCTTGTCTTCTATTACCGGATCGAGTCACTAACGCGGCTCGCACGGAGGAGGGGGTTTCATTAAGCCGCCGGTCATTAGCGGTGGTGGGAGTGGGCGTGTGCGTGTGCGTGTGTGTGGTGCCTATTGATGCCTGACACTGATATCAGCTGCGTAAATCAAGTCTAGAAAGAGAATTTGTCTAAAAAATGGAAATTGAGCCCTGACATACCAACTGGAGCTCTCCTGGCTGAGGGGGCAGATGACCTGGAATTTAGATTTGACCCTTTAGAAACCGCTCCCGGTGTGGGGGGAAACGGCTCATTAGCTTCACTCACCCACCAGCCCTAACAAGGTCTGTCTCCCACCAGCGTGCGCTCTGCTAAGGGAACTGTCATCCTCTGAGCCAGAAGGAAACCTTAACATCTCTCTTAACTCTTTCCTCCATCAGAGCCCTCGCACCTTACCACCTGCTAAGTAATTGGTTCTGGCTTTAAATTATCCATTGTTTCCATTCCTTCCTCCCCGTTCCTGGTTGAGACACAGATCCCATTTCTCTAGTGATTCCAACTGCTCTCTATCCCATATCTTTACGCCTATTGCTCCCTGCTTTCAGCCACCCTCTTTCTGATTATGAGATCATCCTAGGCACGACTCTGAAACATTACTCTCAGTTCAAAAGCACTCAGTGGCTCCCTATTGCCCAGTAACTAAAACCCAAACCCTCAGGTCTATCATTCAAAACTCTCCGCAGTTTGACTGCAGACTTCCCTTTCTAATTCAGTCTCACACATTCCTTTTCACTCATCCTGAGCTGTAGCCAACTGCAAGTCATTCTGGTTTTCTTGCACATGCTGCAGGCAGTTTTCTGCCGCGGCGTGTTTGCTCACATAATTACCCCTGCGTAAGTGCCCTACCTTGTCTGTCCAGCTCTGCATGTCCAGATCCTGCTCATCCTTTAAGATCGAGGCCAGGTACTACCTCTTCCAGGAAGACCTCCTTGATCCTCTGGTTGGAAGGAGTAACCTCCTCCTTAGGCTCTTCATTGTTCTTGTAGCGCAGGGCCAGTATATCAGTCTGTAAATGAAGTGCGTGGGCAATTGGAGCCAAATGTCGAAATGAGAGTCCTAGCTGTGTGGCCATGTGCATGCCACTTAAATTCTTTGTGCCTCAGGGTTTTTCTTTTTTTCCTGTGAAACTAGGTTAATAACCAACCTCTCAGAGAATTCTGGGGAAGTCAAGGGGAAAATAAGTGCAATGTGCTTAGCTTGATACTGTTTGCATGGCAAGAGTTCAACAGGTATTCCTTTTTCTTACTTTTCTCCTTTGCAGTAGTGCAAGCTTTGTAAGGATACACCCATTGTTCAACCCAGCACTTACTGAACGTCCCCTAGAGACATATCCTTTGCCAGGAGTTGAGGATAAAAGGAGACAGTGTCTACCCTCAAGGAGCTTGTGGTCAGGGATGGAAGGGATAAATGAGCAAACAAAGCATGGCAACACATTGGGTCAAGGGCTCTAATAGAAGTGAGCCCAACTGAGGCAGTGGGGTGAGGTGGCTTCACTCTCAGTTCAAATCCCAGCCCAGTCACTTCTTAGCTGTGTGACCTTAGGCAATTACTTAACCTCTCTGCTTTGGTTTCCCTGCCTGTAAAATGGGGGTGGTAAATGGTACCTATCTCAGAGGGTAGTTGTAAGGGTTACAAAGCTTGAGAACCAAATCACACCTAGGACAGGGCCTGACATGTTACAAGAGCTCAGTGTTAAGTTATTACCGTGGAGCTCTCTGAGGTCTGATTTATATGTTGGCTTTGGGCGATTTCCTTCTCTGCCAGAGAGGTGATATTTTATGAGGATAAAGACATCATGGTTCAGAGAAGCCATCATTGGAGGAACTATGGCATAGTTCTCTCCTAATTCTAATCCCAACCTATGGAGTTCAGGGAAAGCTGGCTGTTTCCCAGCACCACGCTGAGAGCACTGGAGACTCATGGGTGTGCAGGGTCTCTGCCTCCAGAACCCCACAGAGCCATCTCTGCTATCTGCTCCCGGGCCTCTGTGTGCTGCCATCTCACGGACCACGGACGGCTGATGGCAGCACAGCAGTGGGCCCTTTCCTCTTGTCTCTGCAGTGCCTCTGACTACTCTTCCTCCTCTGCAGCTGACACCTGGGGGAGGAGAAGTGATGCAGAGGGGAAAGACCACTTCCCAGAGAGTCTTTTGCTTTCTCTCTCTGATGTCCTTTTCCCTCCTCCCTGTCTTGGAAGTTTTTATGGACATGTGTGGTAAGACAAGATCACATACTCTCCAAGATAGTTTCTATCTTCTGGACTGAGAGCATTGAACTTTAAAGCCAAGAACATAGTGTCTTTGCTCTCTGGTTCTACCACGGCAGCTTTCTTAAAGTATAATAGTAGGGGCTACGGTCTAACTGCCCCAATGGGGGAGGGTTGAGGTGAAAACAGGTTATGCAAGGTGGATTGGTAAGGGGACCACCGCCATCTCACTACACAAACACTAATCTTATTCAAGCATTCAAACAATCCTATAATGCAGCTTCTATTATTAACACCATTTTTCAAGTGTACTAAGGCTCAAAAAAGTGACTTGGGTGGCCAACCCAATTTGTTCAGCCACTACATATTTATAGAATGTCCACTATGTGTCAGGCACTGTTTGTGTTTTGGAGAATATAATAGTGAACAAAACAGACAAAACCCCTGCTTTCACAGGGCTCTCATCCAAGTGGAGTGTGGCGAGTAGGGAAGGGACAGGAAAAAGATTAGCAGGTAAACTGTATAGTATATACCATGGTGGTAAGTTTTGGGGATATATATGCATATATCATGGAAGGGAGATAGGGAATGCTTCTATGGTTAGGATGTTTGTCCCCTCCAAGTCTAATGTTGAAATATGATCCCCAGTGTTGGAGGTGCAGCCTCATGGGAGGTGTTTGGGTCAAGGAGGTGGATCCCTCGTGAATAGATTAATGTCCTTCATTGAAGGTAAGTGAGTTCTTGATCTATTAGTACTTGTGAGAACTGGTTGTTAAAAAGAGCCTGGCTCCCTGCTACCTTGCTTTCCCTCTCACCAAGTGAATTCTGCACATGCCAGCTCTGAGTGGAACCGGCCTATCACCAGATGCAGATATCCAATCTTGAACATTCCAACCATCCTAACTTGTGAGCCAAGTAAAACTCTTTTCTTTATAAATTACCCAGCCTTGAGTATTCCTTTATAGCAACACAAACAGACTAAGACAAATGTCAAGGAAGATGTAGCTTTAAACAGTGAGCCTCACCCAGATGAATCAAGTGAAGAATCCCACATTGGAGGGAAGTGAATCCCAGGGAGAAGGAAAGAGCAGAAACAAAGAGCCTGAGCTGGGACTCTGCTTGGCTGAATAGCTAAAGGAAAAGAAGGGTAGGGATTTGATTCCAGTCAGTCTGATTGCAGAGCCTATATGCTTCAGTATCACCTGATAGTGCTCAAATTATGACAGTCATTATTACCATTATTATGTCTCTGCCCTTGGCTTGACATCTAACACCCCTTTCCTTTATGAGTCTTGGTGGGTAGTTGAAAATACCAGAGACTCTTTTTGCTAGTTTTCTCTGTAACTATGGAATGGTTATATGCCCTGGGTGTAACCAACAGAAACACCACCTGGGCTTCAAATCAGGAGCTAGTGATGCAAGGAGTGGGGATCAGGAGGAAGAGTTTCTTGTGGCCCTGGTGGTTAAAGAGCATTGTCTGGGAGTGGTGCTGGACACGGTTCACAGCTGGTATGTTATGAGTGTAAGCTGCAAGATTAGGGCTAGGTGAGGCAAGGCTTGCATCTGTACTTGACCAGGTCTGTGGTGTGACCTTGTGTGTTTTCCCGGCTGTGTAGCTCTGAGCCAGCTTCCTGAGACTTCACGGCCATTCATTGAACTATTATCCATCTGTTTTCTCCTTCCAAAGTAACATGGGTTTTATTTTTAATTCAATAAAAAAAGACTAGATGACAGAAACACTTTCTTTTTCATCCCTCTACCCTACCCCCAAATTTAGAGTTTGCAATTTTTATACAGTTTACATGATGACAAATAAGAAATAGAAATGTTATTAAAATTGAAGTGAATTTCTTTTTGGGCTGTGGAAAATAATGAAAAAGCTATTTCATCTGTTTTCTTTCCTATTTCAAAATATGAAATGGAAGATGAGGACGCTTGCTGTTTTGACATTGTCAGGCATGTTTCAAACGCCCTCGGTAGTTCTCACATTACTCCAACAAGGTCTCCAAGCAAAAGAGAGGAAGGGTTCCTATTCATTTCCTCTGCTTTGTCTTCTGAGAGCAGTAAAAAGACCAACATCTCCTTGGAATGTTTCATTTCACCTGCAAAACAATCTTTAATTTTTTTCTTTTTTGGTCCCTAAAAATATATTTATTATACTAAAATAAATTAATGTAAGTAGAAAAAAAATTAACATAACTTCTTTGGATGCATTGCCCCCAAAAGATAACCATACTTTAAGTAAAGCTATGCTCAAAGCCTTTTATCTGATACTATATTTACCCTTTTACATTGTTTCTTTTGCCTTTATTTTTTTATTTAATTATGAGTAAAATTTGAAGAAATAAATAGCTTTAGAAAGTTTTGGCCCAAAGTCATTCTTTTTCCCATGATAGCAGCTGCCAAGATGTAACTCCTGGTCTGATAGGGCTCAAATTATGATAGTCAAATTATGATAATTTATTATGGATTAAAATTTGAAAATTGGATAGCTTTGCAAAGTTAATTATAACAAATGAAGTTCCCTGTCCCCATCTCTTCATTTTCCCCGTCCCAGAGGCAACCACTTCACAGGAAATAGCTAATATTTGATAGTTTTGTTATTTACTTCCATGCCACTTAGTAATGGTCTCAGATTGCTACTTTTTGAATTAAGTTTAGACATTGTCTATGGACTTTCCACAAGGGAAGATGAAAATTTAGCCCTTTGCTCTCCTGACCTAACTCACTTCCCATACCCCACATCCTTCTATTTATAATACAGTAATAATATAATTTGGAGAGAAATATTCAGTGTTTATATTATTATCCCCACATAATGATCTTTACATGTGATTCATTTAGCAAACTGATTACTTTTCCTTTCTTTCTCAACAGTTTTTCCTAGAGTTAATATTTGTCATGTTCCCCATTTAGTATTACGTATACAAATCAGTAATGAAATTGCAAACCCTTTGCCAAATATCTAAATCTCCTCTCAAGACTCATGTACATGAGGTTTTCTAGACATTTCTCTCCAGGAGGCTCCTGACCTCTTTAATTGTTCTGTGCCTTGTGCACAGCAATCTTCCTAGGATCTACCTTTTCCACCATCGTAAGAGACCACCTTCATCTCTCTCCTGGGGTGGCTGTCCCTTTGAACCCCACATCAGCATCTTACTCCCATCATTCCCTCATTTTGCTGGGGTGCATCTTCTAAGTGTCTTTCTGTGAAAGTTGAATAAGTTTAACAAAAAGTAATTTTTTGTGATCTTGCTGATCTGAAAATGTTTTTATTTTACTCTCACACTTTGTTAATAGTTTGGGAATAGCATGAATTTTTAAGGCATGGCTCCATTGTTTTCCATCTTCCAGCTTGAAATTGGTCTAAAGCCAATCTGATTCCTGAGCCTTTGTAATGTGTCTTTTCTCTGGAAACTTGTGGATCTTTTACTTGGTCCCTATTATTTGGAAATTTTACTATGACCTGTCTTGCTGTTGGCCTTTTTAAAAAATTTAACCTGCTGTTCTGATAAACTCTTTTATCAGGTAACTCATGTTCTTCAGTCTTGGGGACTTTTGTTGAATTATATTATTGATGATTGCATTTGTTTCATTTCCTCAAAATGCCTAGACATTTTATTGGGTTATTAGATTTCCTGACTTATGTTTTAATTTATTTTATATTTTATTTTCTGATTTTTTTTCTCTCTTTATCTTTTTTACTTTCTGAGAGATTTTCTAATTTAAAACTTTCTATTGTGTTTTTCATTTTTGTTATTGTATTTTTACTTTCCATGATCTCCTTTATGGTCTCTGAATATTCTCAGTTTCCAGTGTTTTATGGCTGTAATATTAATTTTCCAAGGATGTGACTGACAGCTATTTTCAAGTTTTCTTCTCACCAGTCCTCCATGTTGTACCATTTATTAAAAAAATACGATGTCAGAAGCTTTCCTTAAATATCTAGATGTCTGAAAGCCTTTGGCTGTCTGACTATATTTCAGAATTGGGAACTTTAAAGCTGAATAGAGGCCGGGCGCGGTGGCTCACGCCTGTAATCCTAGCACTCTGGGAGGCCGAGGCGGGCGGATTGCTCAAGATCAGGAGTTCGAAACCAGCCTGAGCAAGAGCAAGACCTCGTCTCTACTATAAATAGAAAGAAATTAATTGGACAACTAAAAAAATATATAGAAAAAATTAGCTGGGCATGGTGGCGCATGCCTATAGTCCCAGCTACTCGGGAGGCTGAGGCAGGAGGATTGCTTGAGCCCAGTAGTTTGAGGTTGCTGTGAGCTAGGCTGATGCCATGGCACTCACTCTACCCCGGGGAGCAGAGTGAGACTCTGTCTCCAAAAAAAAAAAAAAGCTGAATAGAGGCTTTAGACACATGATAAAATTTGTCAACTGTGAACTTAAAGGTAGAGTGATCTGGCTGGGCTTTTACTTGGAGAACCCTCCATGGTAGTACCTTAACGTAGTTCCCTTTGTGTTT